>PVKZ01002887.1:31864-178543 GCA_004027375.1 Macroglossus sobrinus | reverse complement strand
CCCCCCCCCCCCGCAGGCCCCCACCCCTCCTCCGCTTACTTCTTGTTGTCGGGGTCCTTCTCGTTGATCTTCTCCAGCACGTTGATCTCGAGCCGGGCGGCTTCCTTGTACTTCTCCACGTTCTTAATGATCTTCAGGGCCACCCGCGCCCCGCCCCTGCGGGTCAGGAGAGGCTTTTGCTGGGTTCTTGAGACCGTCTCAGCCGAACGGGGCCAAGAAGCCCTACACCCGGCCAATCGGCAGCGGAGCCCATGAGCCGCACCCCTCTCTGCGCCCAGCGGGTACCAGGGTGGGGTACGGAGGTGGGGTGCGCAGGTGGGATACAGAGGTGGGGTACGCAAGTGGGGTACGGAGGTGGGATACAGAGGTGGGGTACGCAGGTGGGGTACGGAGGCGGGGTACGGAGGTGGGGTACGGAGCTGGGGTACGCAGACGGGGTACACAGGTGGGGTACGCAGGCGGGGTGCGCAGACAGGGTACGCAGGCGGGGTACGCAGGTGGGCTGGCTGACAGTTACCTGCGATGGTCGACGCACTGAACGACTCGGCCGAAGGTCCCCTCGCCCAGGGTGCTTACGATTTCATCTGAAATGAGAAAGAGCAGGGTCGGGGAGAGGGAGGGAGAGAGGGTGGGGAATGAGCTGAGTTGGAAGAAAACGGGGCACGGCGACCTGGGGTGAGATGAAGGAAGGGGAACAGATGCAGATGGTCACAGGGGACGCGAACCCCTGCGTGACCCCCACCACCTTTAACCCAGGGGCCGTGAGAGCTGCGAGTGGGCGGCAGAGGTCAGGTCTCAACAGCAACGCAAACCACCCCGATGAGCACCACCACTGAGAAGGCAAAAGAGGCCGTGGCTCGGGTTGGCTCGGGACGTTGGGATGGCTATGGGACCGTTACAGGCTATAGGATCGTTACGATTTGGCTTGTACATCGCTCTTGTAGCCAGTCCCCGACGTGGTAGATGAGGTGGCCCTCAGCGTCGTCCTCTACACTCTTGGCTCTCCGGCTGCTGTGCTGCTGGCGGGGGGCGGGGGGGGTCGGAGCGAGCCAGGTGCCGGAGCGGGGGCCGGAGGGAGGCGGGGCGGGTGGTGGAGGGGCCACCGGTCACAGGTGCCCAGCCAGGGGGGACAGACGATGATGGGGGACAGTGGAAGGGAACACGTCAGATGCAGCAAGGCGGATCGGGGTGAGAAGAGAGAGCGGCGCGTGACCCCAAGTCCCAAACCCGGAACGGGGACGAGGAGCGGCCCGGGCGGAGCGGAGAAGTGGCGTCACTGCCAGCGCCACCCGCACCTCCGCGCTCCGCACGGCGCCCTTCCAGGCACACACAGTTGTCCCCGGGCCCCCACCCAAGCCCACCTGCTGAGGGGGCCACGGAGCCCGGGCCTTGGGGAGAAAGGCAGCGCGCGGGCAGGACCCCGCGTGAGGGCGCGGGCCTCTGGGGCAGGCGCTGCTCCCAGCACGGCGGGGCCAGCACGGCGGGGCCAGCACGCCAGAGAGGGCGCGGGCCACATGGGCCACACGGGCGCTGCGCCCCTGCGTCTCCGACCGGACGGCAGGGCCCTCCACGAGCCAGAGCGCGGCGCACGCGCGCCCACCTCCAAGTCCACGCCCGCGGCTCGGCCGAGCACAGCACTCTTGGCACTTACCGGGGTCCCGGAGGACGGGGGAGAAGGGGCCGGGGCGGGCACTCACCGAGGACGAGCGGCTGAACGTGCGGCTGCGCCGCCGCCGCCGCCGGCGCCTCCTCCGGCTGCTGCGCTGGCTGCGGTAGCTGCTGTCCTCCCGGTGGTACTCGTAGGAATGGCGGTAGTCCGCGTCGTAGTAGGCGTCGGCCCGATCCCGGCTGTAGTCGTTGCGCCTGTAGCTGCCGCAGTAGCGCCGGTCGTACGCCCTCCGGTCTGAGGAACGGTCGTCGTAGCTGCCGGTGACGACAAACACCCGTTAGGCCACACCATGCAACGAGGTCCCCGTCAGCGAGGACAAAGATTGCTACTGGAGAGATCGCTCTCAGACACTCTTCAAGTCACTGAGAGGACCAGGAGCTGGAGAGCGGGTGACACGTCGGCGAGGCCTCCGAAGGGACCGCTGCAGGAGTGCTCCCTCTCCAGCGGTTCAGCCACCTCATGCTTGAGCCCGTCCTGACATCCAGCTTTGCTCCCAACTGTCCCTAACCCATCCTTCCCACTGCACAGGCCGCTAGGTGACTGAAACCACGCAGAAATGACCCTGTCTCGTCCAGAGGCTCATTGGCCGCCCGTGACCCAAGGCATTCCCTTTGCTTGCACGTCCAGATCTGCAGGAAGACCCCTCCCCGAATCACACCTGCCGCCCACCCCGTACTGTCACCGCACACCACGGTGCAGGTGCCTCGCCTTGCTCTCCACCCTGAGCATCGCCTTCGCCCAGCTCCTGAGCAGGTAACCAATCAGTGTGGCGAAGGCACACGTGAGCGCACGCCGGGCGAGGCCTCACCTCCGGGAACGGACGTGGTAGCTATCTTCCCGCCGACGCCGCCGGGTCCGGTCACTGCTACTCGACCAGGAGCGGCTTCTTCGTCGCTTATGCTTTCGGCTCCGGTAGTGCTCGTGATAGCTGCCCCGGCTGCCTCGCTCTGAGGAGCGGTACCTTCGGGGGTGAGGCATCTGGAAGCGAAGGGAAAGCAGAAATAGTGGGGGCAGCTTCCTCCGAGGGCGGGCTGCTTTCTGGTCTTGCATTCTTTCTCCTTCTCCCGCCCACAGCCTCCTCGGTTTCCTCTGCACCCACAATTCCTCCATCATGGAGTATATACGCACCGACTACCTCTGGCTGCAAACTCTAGGAAGCCTCCCCTCGCCCCTCGATCCCTATTGACACCCCACTCAGCGCACTGCCCTGCTCTGCCTTTCCCCAAACTCGGCTCCAGGAAGACCCTCAGGTCTGGGCCACGGCTCACGACAAGTGAGACAGTGCCACCAGTGGAGAAGGCCATAGCTCGTCCTGGGCTGGGGTCTAAGACAGATCTGTGCCATCTGAGTTCCTCACAACTCAAGAGAATAAAGCTTAAACACAGGCTATTACGACAAACAAGCTATTACATCAAACGACAAGACAAAACGTTCTACAGTTCTTAAGGGTGTATCTTATCTTTCCAAGACCATCCGTGTCCTGAGGGCAGGAATCCCGTTGACCAGGTTTCCACACACAGAAGCTCAAAAGGAACGTCAGCAAGGCCTAGGGACCTGGACCTGGCCCTGTGAACTGTCCTGATCACCCGTCACATCTCCGGCCAAGCCCCCTGGAGAGCTTTTTATACGGAGGCCCCAAGCTGCAGTCAGCTTCCCATCTGGCCCCTCCCCTTTTGTGCTTAAGACGCACAGAATAACTGGGTTTTAATTAATAACAGCACTACTTGGCTAAGAGCCAGCCACCTTCCAGTTATTAAAATCGGAATGGCATGGCACAGAAATCCTTCTTTTCCTTAGGGAAGAAAATCAGAAAGAAATCAGTCACAATCCAGAAAGGCGAGGACAGGAGGGCAGAATAAAATGAAATAGGCCCAGAGACAGAGAAGTACTGGGGGGCGGGGGTAGGATTCAACGTGGAAAGGCAAATGATTCTGACATCTGGCCCCCCACCCCCGTCCCCTCCCAGCTATTTCTTCCCAAACCCCTCAACTGGAGAAGGGTGATATTTGATTCATTCCTGGCCTAACAGGGCCTGCAGGAAACTAAAAAGATGAAAGCACAAGATTCTCCCAGGTAATCCAACCTTGTTTAACACCGCCACATAAATGTCACCTCACCACACACGGAACTGACAGCAAAGTTCCCCGCAGGCCTTCCCCCGCAGAGCCTCTCCAGTCCACAACCTTTCTCACTCAAAAGATCCAGAACTATTTTTCTGGAGTCAAATTTTTCCATATCCTCCAAGTGACACGGGGGTGTCCTCTCCCTCGCCAGCCTTGGTCCAACTTTGACATTCCTCGGCTCTGGAACCACTCCTCTCCCTGCTCCATCACGCCTTCTACTCTGGTCCCTCCCAAGTTTCCGGTAGGTCTTCTCCGATACATCTAAGGCGAGCCGATCTGCTTGCACCCCAACTCGCTACTGCTCCCCTCGGCCGCCCCGCAGGTCTCCGACGCCCCTCTGCTCCCGGTCTCGCCCCGGCCCCGTGCCCCCAGCTCGACCCCATGCGCGCCCGCCCCGCGGTCGCCATCTTCCCGCGCGACCCCGCGGCCCACCAGCCCGCGCGCTCACCGTTCTGGCGGCGAGGCCCGTGCGCTTGTCCCACAGGAAGTCCGTGATGGCGGCGGCACTGCGGCCGGAGTCCCGGCACCCCCGCGGCAACGAAGTGCGGCTCCACCCCCCCGGGCCCGAGACCCTACGACCCCCCGCCTCGTTCCCGGGCTCCGCTCCAGTCCCGCCCGCCCCGGCTCCGTCCCCGCCCCCGGGATCCGCTGGGCGCCGTTCGCACCGCCCCCGCCCGGGGCCCGATCCCAGCTGGGGCTCCGGCTCTGGCCTCTCCGATCCGCCGCCGCCGCCGCCGGGAGCGAGCACGCACGCACGCACGCACGCACGTCCTGCGTCGCTTCCCAGTTACCCCGGGGCCCCGCCCCCAGGGCCGCGCCGGCCGCCGGGGCCTCGCCGCGCTCGCGCGCGTCCGCCAGTGAGGGTTGGGGCGGTTCCGGGGGCGGAAGTTCGTGGTGATGCAGGGGGCGTCGTGGGGCTCAGACCCGCTTCCTGTCTTCTGCTCCACCTCCGCGATCTTTGCCCCTGTCACGGGGCTTCTCCGGCTGACTTCGTTCATTTGGAGGTTTTTAAAAAAAGGCTTGTCATCTCGGGAGCGTCGCCGCTCCACAAACCCTTCGAGGCTGATTCTCCGAGACAGCCTGTCAGTGTCCAGTTCTTAAAGCGGTGCGGCTCCCTAAGCACAGCAAAGAGGGACCCCCGTCTTCTGTCCTAAACAAAAGCTGTGTACATGTGCGCTCGGGGGCATGGCCGGGAAGGGGAGGATTGAGAAAGGGAGGGATGCAGACTCGGGTGCCGAAAAAGGAGAAATCACAGTAAGAGCTGTACGTTATCTGCTTACACACGACGTGAGAAGTGTAAGTCGAGTGAATTGAAAAAAGAGGAGAGAGGAGAGCTTGAGACAAAACGGGCAGAGTTAGAGACGCTATAAAAGGAATTGAGAAGAAGATAAAAAAGGAACCTGAGGATAACTGGATGAAAGTCAGACTATCGGGGGAGCTGGATGGGGGCTTGTCAGGCGGAGATGAGATCGGTTATCCAGAAATGGTTCAGGAAAAGTTTCCTAAAATGGAGAAGCCAGGCTTACTGCAGGCGCTGAGAGGACAGTGGCGAGTTCGCTTCCTCCTCCAAGAACACTGTGTGTCCAGCACCGGGCCAGGCGCCAGGCTCCCGTCCCTCGGCTCTAAAGTGGGGTGGGAGAGGAAGACCTGTACACAGACAGCGGTGGCCTTGTGGTTGGCCAAGGACACTGTCGGAAAGCTCCAGACGAACCCCTGCCTGGGGAAAGGAGATTCGACACGTGTCTCTAGGTCTCCTAGAGCCGAGGAGATCAGCTTGTTGTATCCTCGGCGTCCGCTCAGTGACGGGCAGAGTCCATTTGATGAAGGGTGGGCAGAATGAATTCGGAAAGTGGACAGAAGAAACGGCTAGAGAGTGCTGAGAGGAGAAAGCGGAACGCAGAAGGCGAGAGCGGGGAGGAAGAGTCGCCAAAGCCATTCCTCACCTCTTCCATTGGTCCCCGATCCCTCGCCCTCCTGAGTCCCACCGGCTACAACGCGCGTCCGGTTTTGCCGCCACTTGCAGGCGGCTCCACCCCCCTGGCACACTGCGAATAAAAGCGCATCGGCGCTGGCCACGCCCTCTCGGGGGACTCGTGCGGCGTTTCCCCGCCTCCCCCTGCTGCCCTCGCGGCTCCGCCCCCGCGCGCGAGGCCACGCCCACCGCGCTGGCTCCGCCCCGGCGGGAAGGCCCTGGGACCGCTCCGCCCCCGCCGGCCCGGCCCGGCTGTCGCGCGGCCCTCGCCAGGGGGCGCCGCGCGACCCGCCCGCCGCCCGCGGGAGAGTCTGTCGCACACACCCCCTCTGCCCCGCGCGCCCGCAGTTGCCAGCCGACTACGCCTCCGCTGCGAGCCCGCGGGGCTGCGCGGGCTCCGACGCGGGGAGGGGCCGGGGGTCCCGGATGGCCGCGGCGGGGTCCGGGAGGCCAGGCGCGTAAGCCAGGGGGCGTCATGGAGGCGGAGCCGCGGCCGACGGCGGGGGCCGGCGATGGGGCGACCCCTGGGCTGGAGGCGGCGCCTCCCGCTGCCCCGGCGCCCGCGACTGCGACCTCGGGTCCGACCCCCGGGTCCGGATCCGGACTCGAGCCCAAAAGGAGGCAGCTTGGGACTCTGCTCCAGCCCACGGTCAACAAGTTCTCCCTTCGCGTGTTCGGCAGCCACAAAGCAGTGGAGATCGAGCAGGAGCGGGTCAAGTCAGCGGGGGCCTGGATCATCCACCCCTACAGCGACTTCCGGTATGGGGGGCTGGCAGGGAGGGCGGGTGGCACAGATCTCACCCCCACGGCCGCGACGCGGGCACCGGGCCCTCCTCTCCCTCCGCTGTCACTTCATTTCCGGCCCAGGGGGGTCCCTGGATGGGGATAGAGAGTCACTTCCACCGGCCTAGCCTGGGAATTCTCAGACTTCTCAGGCCGGGGGCGACGGAAGGGACGAGCAGACACCAGAGACCTGGACTTCCCGTTTCAGGAACCCGGCACCCCACCTGGACCACAGGGACCACTGGAGTTCGGGATTCTTGCCTCCTCCAGTGCTGCTTGCTGGCGACCTGGGAAATTATGTCATATTCCGAGGCTCGGGGCCAGCCCGAGGGAGAAACCGAGCTCCGCTGTCTCCCACCCACCCCACCCCCTGCTCTTACCCCCAGCACTGTCTAGTTCAGCAAGGCGGGCTGCCGGGAAATTAGGGACGCGGGGGGCGGGGGGCTGTCAGGACAGCGGTTCTGGTCGCTGTCCCTGGTGCTGAAGGCGGGATGCGGCGGGGTAGGTTTGGGACTCATAGCGATTGAGGAGGCAACGCAAGGGCACGGCCACCGCCCAGGTGACTACCAGATTGAAAAGGGATGGAGGGTGGGGGGCGGGGCCATTTCACAGTCCCCATCAGGCTGTACCTCTACATCAAGGTCGCTAGGGGAGGAGAGAAGCCCTGTCCTTGGGGGGAAATGAAGGGCAGCTTTTGGATGAGGCCAGGATACGTGCAAAGCATCCACCCTGGGGAGCGGAATGAGCAGAAAGGATGAGGTGTGAATCGGGAGCCCGGAAACGCGAGCGGAGACCTAGACATCATCCGGAATCCACGGACAGACACGCTCCCTAAATGTCCCTTTCTCCCTTACTTCTTCCACTCCCGTCCTCTTTCCTGCCTCATTCCCACCCCGCCAGACACCTTTTCTAGTCTCCCGTGGCTCCTCCTGCCCTCCCCCATTTCACCCTCCGATGTACCCCCAGCAGCCGTGTCTCCCACTTATTACTGTGCTTCTCCTGCGTCCTATCTAATGCATCACCCGCCAGGCTTGTGACTGCCGGTGAGTCAGGCAGTGAGGCTGCTCCACGCTGGGCGGGCCGTCCTTCCCTCTCCCCTCCCCGCTCACGGCAGGACCCCTCCGGTGGTCCAGCAGGGAGAGGAAGAGGGCTCTATGGCTTGTCGCTGATTGAAAGCACGTAGTCTGAGGGGCTGCCTGGAAGGCCTGGACTTGGGGACCCCCAAGCTTCTTACAGGACCTGAAAGAATTGATTTTGTAGTCAGAGCCAGAGCTGGGTCCTGGGTGGACGCTGTGATGAGACGTGTCCCGGGATTAAAAGTTGGGACCCTCAGACTGTCCAGTGATGTTTTATGAGTGAGGGCTTCGTCTAGCCCCCTCCCCTTTCCACAGCGTCCAAGATAGCAGCATGGCTCTCCCCTGCCCGTGCCCTCGCCTGGGCTCAGTTGGAGTCCCAGCTGGGCGCAGGGAGGGGAGGGGAGGCCTGGCTGCTCAGGGCCTCCTCTGCAACTTCTCTGCGTGCGCAGCCCTGTCTGAGGAGCTGTGGGGGGAGCCTCCCCGAAAAGCGCAGTTCAGATGGGAGGCAGGAGAGGCCACCCCCACCCTGGGACACAGATGAGCAGATCTCAGCCCATTAAACAGGAACCAAGGGCCCAACCATGCCGGGGAGGGCGTGGCGTCCCCGGCTAGGAATGGGCGGATAGCTGAGATGGGAGAAGCAGAAACCGCTTCAGAAATCTGGGGAGAGGAAGTGGGTGAGTCACATACCAACTAGTGTTGGTACGGCACTGGCACATCCATTGTCTCAGTGTGCGTCTTTCAACAGCCCTGTGAGATTAGCATAGGGGACTCTATTTTAACCTTTAAAAATATTTAATAACAGTGACATAGAATATATATGCAGTAAGGATATCACATATTTGCTACATATGTTAAGAAGCTATATATGTATTAGAGACGTACATAATAGGGATATACATAGAGTGGGGATATGTAGTAGTGTAGACGGTAGATACAGAGTATGTACGTCTATATAGTGGACAGAGAGTAGTGTAGTATATATGAACCATATATCAGGGTGTATACACGTCTACACTTGAAAGAGTAATTCTGCAGCACACTCCCACGTGACAACCGCTCAGGCCAGTGGAGACTACGCGGCCGGCTCCCGGAAGCCTCCCTGTGCTCTCGCCTTCCTGTCCCAAACTCATCATCCTCCGTGTTTCCTTACTCTTCCCCATCGTCTCACCATTTGCCTGTGAATCCCCGAATCAATCGTGCAGCTGACTCTGGCTGTCCACGAACTTCGTACACGTGGAAACGCCCGGGGCACGTACCGTTGTTTCTTGCTGCTGTTGCTCAGCGTGAAACGTGTGTGACGCGCCCATCCTGTGGGACCCAGCTGCAGCTGGGCGACTGCGCTGCTGGGCCGTGTCCCCGGGGCGCGGGTACAGCGCCGTGTATTTATCTCATGGGTCTGCGTGGTTCTGATGGGCACGCAGATTGTTCCGGACGTCAGGCTGCTCTCCCTGTCCGTGTCACCTCGAGTGTCCCGACACCTAGGAATGGAATTGCTGGGAGTGGCACGTTTAACGTGACTAGATAACGCGGAACTATTTTCTCAAATGGTGGTCCCAGCTTACGCGGCCGGCAGCTGTAGGTGGTCACTCCCGGGTTCTGTATCCCCGCCCACGCTTGGCCGCCGCCGCCGGCCTGCTGTCTGTCCAGTGGCTGGAGAAATATCTGAGTCTCACTCCCCACCCCGCCCACACCGCAGGTTCTACTGGGACCTGATCATGCTTCTGCTCATGGTGGGGAACCTCATCGTGTTGCCGGTGGGCATTACCTTCTTCAAGGAGGAGAACTCGCCGCCGTGGATCGTCTTCAACGTCCTCTCGGACACTTTCTTCCTGCTGGACCTGGTGCTCAACTTCCGCACCGGCATCGTGGTCGAGGAGGGCGCCGAGATCCTGCTGGCGCCGCAGGCCATCCGCACGCGCTACCTGCGCACCTGGTTTCTGGTCGACCTCATCTCCTCCATCCCCGTGGATTACATCTTCCTGGTGGTGGAGCTGGAGCCGCGGCTGGACGCCGAGGTCTACAAAACCGCGCGGGCCCTGCGCATCGTGCGCTTCACCAAGATCCTCAGCCTCCTGCGGCTGCTCCGCCTCTCGCGCCTCATCCGCTACATACACCAGTGGGAGGAGGTGGGGCGGGGAGGTGGGCGGGGCCGCGCGGGCTCGCGCGAGAAGGCGCTGTGGGTGGGGCTCCCGGTGGCCACGGGGTAGGCGGGTGGGTGGGACCTCCGAAAGTGGGCTCTCTCCAGAGTTGGCGGGTTGCGTGCGGGAAGCAGGACCAGCCTGAGAGAGAGTCAGGGGATGGGGCTGCAGGTGAGGATGCTGGTGCGGGAGGATGGAGCACGGCTGCGGGACAAATGCTTGAGGCTTAGTTGACTCTCGGACGAGGATGGGGGCGGGGACCAGGAATGGCCCTGCGTGACAGAGGCCGGGCTGTAGGGCAGCAGAGTGTCGTGGTTCCGAGTGTGGACTCTGCGACCCCATCGCCCGCGGTCAGAGCCCCGTTTTACTGTTCACACGGAGACTCGCTGTCCTCAGCTACACAATGGGCACGTATGTGACATGAACTTGCCCGCGATAGGCTGTAAGGATTAGAGCTCACACTTAGAGCAGTGCCCGCACAGAGTGAGTCCTCAGCAAAGAGGCGGGCTGCCGTCATCCTTATCCACGGGGACATGGCACCGTGAAACGTCCTCTCCCCTTTTCCAGGCCCCCCCTCCCCGGGCAGCGTGGGCAGCAGACCTTTCTGGGGTTCTGCTGTGACGCTGTGTGCTTCCGGGCATGTAACTGGCAGCAGTTTGCCTGTGAATAAGAGGAGAGTCGTCACACAGCCTGCTCTGTATTAGCCGTGTACGTATGCTGTGACGCTCTGCAGACGACGGCCATGGTTTTGTTAAATTCATGAGGCCGGGGCCAGAGAGAAGTTCAGAGAGAGAGGAGGGAGCAGCAGGGGGGCCCCTGTCCACAGCCGCCCCCCCCCTCGCACTCCTCAGATCTTCCACATGACCTACGACCTGGCCAGCGCTGTGGTCCGCATCTTCAACCTCATCGGGATGATGCTGCTGCTGTGTCACTGGGACGGCTGCCTGCAGTTCCTGGTCCCCATGCTGCAGGACTTCCCCCCCGACTGCTGGGTCTCCATCAACCACATGGTGGTGAGGACGCCCGCAGCCCCGCCTCCCCGCGGCCTGCCCAGGGCTCTCGGCCGGAGTCGCCGGATGACCGCATGACCGCAGGGGGCAGAGGCGACCCAGAGAGGAAACAGGAGCGAAGAGGAGGGGGAGCGAGAGGGAGGAAGGGGACCCAGAGGACATGCTCGGGGTTGGGGGAGGGGCACACAAGGAAGGAAACCTGGGCGGGAACTGGTGGCCCCAGGCTGCCGAAGAGGCCCCTTCTGCCTCGGGCCACGCACGTGGCTCCTAGGAGGGCGGTCAGAAGCGGAGGGGGCCGGCAGACGGACGAAAGGGGAAACAAGGGGGCGCAGGGGAGAAGGGGCGCCGGGGGCCCTCTGCCCAGCTGTGCGATGCTTGCCCCCAGAACCACTCGTGGGGCCGCCAGTATTCGCACGCCCTGTTCAAGGCCATGAGCCACATGCTGTGCATCGGCTACGGGCAGCAGGCGCCCGTGGGCATGCCCGACGTCTGGCTCACCATGCTCAGCATGATCGTGGGCGCCACCTGCTACGCCATGTTCATCGGCCACGCCACCGCCCTCATCCAGTCCCTGGACTCCTCCCGGCGGCAGTACCAGGAGAAGGTCAGCGGGGCCGGGGGCGGGAGGGCGGGAGCTGGTGGCTGGCGGCTCGCACCTGACGCATGCCTGGCGGGTCTCGGTGCCCTTCCTGCCCCCGTGCGTTCATGCCATGCCCGTGTCTGTCCCTTCTCCTGTCCTTGGACCCCTCTTCCGCCCACACTGGGCTTTCCTGGGCCCGTGCTCATGTCCTCCGCCATCCACCGTTATCCTCATGCCCTTCTGTGGCCCCCTGTGTCCTCCTCCGTCCCTGCGTCTCCCCCCCGTGGTGGGCCCCGCGTCTGTGACCCTCCTCCACGCTCACCTGCCCCCTCCGCTCCGGCCCCGTCTGTCCCCGGGTCACCTGCTGTGGGCCCCGGGCTGGCTGCAGTACAAGCAGGTGGAGCAGTACATGGCCTTCCACAAGCTGCCGGCTGACACCCGGCAGCGCATCCACGAGTACTACGAGCACCGCTACCAGGGCAAGATGTTCGACGAGGACAGCATCCTGGGCGAGCTGAGCGAGCCGCTGCGGGAGGTGGGGCCGGGCGGTGGGCGCTCCTGGGGGCCCCGGCTTCCGGGGCGCACCTATGCTGGGCAGGCCTGCAGAGGGCCCCGTGGGAGGCCAGGCCTTCGGGGCATTTAAAGTCTGGGGTCTTTCCCAAAGGGCTGTGGGCGTGCAGTGTCCCCGGGAGGGGCTGCAGGGTCTCCGTCGGGGGGCGGCCCTTCCTGGGCGCATGGGAGAGCTCTGGAGGCAAGGGCTGAGGGACCGTCCCGGGCCCACTGAAGCATCCCGGTCCTTGCAGATCCTGACCCAGGGGTGGGGCCTCTGGAGACAGATGAGCTCGCGGGGGGTGGGGCCCCTCGGAGCAGGGGGCGTGGCCTGCCTGACAGGCCCCTCCCCTGCCCAGGAGATCATCAACTTCACCTGCCGCGGCCTGGTGGCCCACATGCCGCTGTTTGCACACGCGGACCCCGGCTTCGTCACCGCGGTGCTCAGCAAGCTGCGGTTCGAGGTGTTCCAGCCGGGGGACCTGGTGGTGCGCGAGGGCTCAGTGGGCCGGAAGATGTACTTCATCCAGCACGGGCTGCTCAGCGTGCTGGCGCGCGGCGCCCCGGACACCCGCCTCACCGACGGGTCCTACTTCGGGGGTCAGCGGGCCTCGGGGAGGAGGGCAGGGGCTGGAGCAGGGGACTGAGGGCAGCTGCCCCCCGGATCAGGGCCCCCCCCCGGCCGAGCTGCAGAATCAGGGGTTCCGGGCCCTCCCCCGGCTACTGAGTCAGAGTCTCTGGGCACAGCCCAGCGGGTAGTTTCTGGGCCTTTCAGAACCATGAGCGGTGAAACCCAAGGACCGGATGAGGTGAGGGACAGAGAGGGATAAAGCACTGCTGTCCCAGGGGCTCGGTTGGCAGCTCCCTGGCCGTGCGATTCAGGGCCCCGGCCTGTGATAGTGGAGGCCGTTCTGCCAGCCGCGGCCCAAAGCGACCTGAAGCTCGTATAATCTCTGTCCCCACTCTCCCCACCGGCCTTCGGTGTCCCTGTCATGCTGCCCATTGCCTGTGCCACTGCGTTTCTCCTCTGGATTGTCCCCGGTGTTCAGTCAGGGGAGGGAGGGGAGGGCACAGAGGGCGCTGCCCCAGGCCTGCCCCTTGGGACAGAAGCGGAGCGGAGTCAGCTGGGACCGTGGGGCCAGCCAGACGTGAGGGCGGTAACTGCAGGACGATAACGGGAGTGGCGGCGCTTGGAGCACTCAGGGCTCCCGGGGGGTGGGAGACGAGAGGGCTCCCAGGGCCAGCGATCCTGACGGCCTCCTGCCCTCCCGTGGCGCAGAGATCTGCCTGCTGACGCGGGGCCGGCGCACGGCCAGCGTGCGGGCCGACACCTACTGCCGCCTGTACTCGCTCAGCGTGGACCACTTCAACGCCGTGCTCGAGGAGTTCCCCACCATGCGCAGGGCCTTCGAGACGGTGGCCGTGGACCGGCTGCGCCGCATAGGTGAGCCCGCCCGCCACGGCACGGAGCCCGCGTCCCAGGGCCCCGGCGTGCCCGGCGTCCAAGGCCCACGTCTCGCCCTAGCCTGCCCCAGCGCCCGCGAATGCCCCAGTCGGCCCTTCCGCTCGGGCTCTCCGTCCCCATCCATGGGCACCCAAGTCCTGCCCCGGGGGCATCGCCCCAGTCCCCGTGCCCTGATCCCTCCTTCCCTGAGGGCCCGGCCCCCACCGTCTCCCCTGTCTCTGACACGCACTCGCCCCGACCTGTCACGTGCCCCACCCCGTCCCCTGACCCTCGCACCCTTGGACGTCCATCCCTCATCCCGGACCCCTTCCCTGTGTTCGCTCCCCGCTCCGGGCCAGGCAAGAACTCCGTGCTGCAGCGGAAGCGCTCGGAGCCGAGTCCGGGCGGCGGTGGGGGCGTCATGGAGCAGCACTTGGTGCAGCACGACCGGGACATGGCTCGGGGGGTCCGGGGCCTGGCCCCGGGCACAGGAGCGCGGCTCAGCGGGAAGCCGGTGCTGTGGGAGCCACTGGTGCACGCGCCCCTGCAGGCCGCCGCCGTGACCTCCAGCGTGGCCATCGCCCTGACCCACCAGCGGGGCTCCCTGCCCCTCTCCCCCGACTCGCCGGCCACCCTCCTGGCCCGCTCTGCCCGGCGCTCCGCAGGCTCCCCAGCCTCCCCGCTGGTGCCCGTCCGAGCGGGCCCCCTGCTGGCCCAGGGCCCGTGGGCATCCACCTCCCGCCTGCCGGCCCCTCCTGCCCGAACCCTCCACGCCAGCCTGTCTCGGGCTGGGCGCTCCCAGGTGTCCCTGCTGGGCCCCCCGCCGGGAGGAGGTGGCCGGCGACTGGGACCTCGGGGCCGCCCCCTCTCAGCCTCCCAGCCCTCCCTGCCCCAGCGGGCAGCAGGCGACGGCTCTCCCGGGCGTAAGGGCTCGGGAAGTGAACGCCTGCCCCCCTCAGGGCTCCTGGCCAAGCCTCCAGGGACAGCCCAGCCCCCCAGGCCACCAGCCCCTGAGCCAGCCACTCCCCAGGGCCCCCAGCTCTCTGCCAACATGTGAAACCCTTAGGCGAGCTCTCAGGTGCAGTAGCACATGCCAGAAGGCCGTCGTCTCTCGGGGGGGCCTGGGACACTGCCCGGCGGGACCCTCTCCCGTTACTGCCAGGAAGACAGTTTCTGTCCTCAGCTCGGGCACCCCGCGGCCTCCTGCCCCGTTCACCCACTCATCGAGTGTACCGAGCGCCAGCGTGCTCAAGGCACCGTGCCAGGCGCCGTAGTCTCCACTGCCAGATAGAAGCGACGCCAAACCCGGGGACAAGGGCGTCCCCGGCCGTGATCCTGCCAGGTGCAGGCTGGGGCCCGTGACCCCACCTTACTAAGCACAAGGACTTGCCACCACCATCACTGCCAAGTGACTAGATGCCCACTTCCCTGCCCGTCCCCCTAGCACAGCTGGCTGCTGCCAGTTACCTGTGCCCCCACTGCTGTCCACGGATGTCTCGGGTCCCCAGTGTGGACCCCCGTCTGTAACCCGAGTTGGAACACGTCTCCTGACGAGTTCCCTGCACTGTTTCCAAGGCAGGACTGTCACTTTGTGAACTGGGCGCCACCTCCTCCCTGTGTCCCCGCCCCAGTGACGTCCCTCCTGAAGGGACCTCCTTAGTGTGCCAGCCTCAATCCCCCCCGGGCGGGGGCACGCGGCTGCGTCTTTAGCAGTCTGCCGTGACGAAGGAGCCGCTTGACTCGAGTCGACGCGAAGTGGCTGCATCTTTCGAGGGCATTTTTTCTTTCCTTCCTTCCTTATTTATTTATTTATTCTTATTTATTCAGTCATTTAATAATTGTATTTGATTTGCTAATCCTATTTATTATAACTTCATTTTCTTCACCTGTTCCTTTACCCATCCCTCCCTCAGTCTCCTGGCAGGGGGACAGGCGGGGTGGCCCCATGCTAGCTCCCCAGGTCCTGGCCAGCTGCACTGGCAGCTACGCTGGACCCTCCCCTGTCCGGGTGGGGGCAGGGCGGGCCACCTGAGGGTGGAGGGCTGTCCTCCCTCCCAGGTGTTCCCTCTGGGAGACTGCATTGGTGCAGGAGCAGGGGTTGGGGTCTCCCAGGCGGGGCCGGGGTCTCCACAGTGGGGAAGGGCAGGCTAGCCGGCTCCCCTCCCTTCTCAGGGAAAGAGGAACCCCTCAGCACCCCCGTCTCCACAGCCTCAGAGAGCGTGGGGCCGGGGCCCTCGACCTCCTTTTCTCCTGGCTGGGGGGACCCGGGGTTCTGCGTGTGTGCGAGAGTTTTATAATTGCTTCCAAACAGCTGGCTTAAAAAAAAAATAGAGACACTCGTTTTGGCTCCCGGTTTGTGTGTGGGAGCAAAGTGGGGGCAGCAGAGCGACCGGCTACGGGAAGGGGCAGCAGGGCACCTCCCCCAGCAAGCGAGGCAGGAGTGGCTCTGAGAGCAGCCGGGGGGGGGGGGGGGGGGGGGGGGGGGGGGGGGGGGGGGGGGGGGGGGGGGGGGGGGGGGGGGGGGGGGGGGGGGGGGGGGGGGGGGGGGGGGCGGTGGCCTGCCGGCCAGCAGAGGCTGTGAGGACAGCGATGAGGTGAGCTCGCCAGGCTGGCCCTCCCCCGCTCCTCCTCCCTGGCTTCCCCACAGGCGGCGCTAGATGTCACCACAGTCACGAGGAGGGAAGAGGTGGCCCTCTCTTCGGGGATGCCAAGAGTGCCACAAAGGCCACATGTGAGCGAGCATCAGACCGCACGGATGTGAAGTGTGTGGAGACGACAGGATCGCCTCGGGAAAGGGCATCAGCCAGTCAGCGGGGATTAAGGGCTTGGAGCATCCCAGGGCCCAGCTGAGTGCGCTGGGCGCAGGCCTCGTACGCAGGCGTGCGGGGTGACCAGCGCTTAAACGGACAGACCTCCAGGGCCTGCGAGCGATGCAGAGGGGGAAGGGGCACCTGGTGTGGGGCTAGGTGACAGATGTGGCCTCGGCTAGGGAGGACGGACAGGAGGGAGGACAGACGGAGGGACTGTGGTGGAGGGAGGGGGGAGGAGGGTGGGGTCCGAGCTGGCTGGGGCCGGGCGTGGGGAGCACCTCAGGATACGCTTAGCACCCGCATGATGTTGGTATAGCCAGAACCAGGTCGCCAGCCTGTCACCACGATCACCAGGTCCCCAGCGCGGAGGAAGCCACGGAGCTTTCCTGAGGGAGGGGACGACGACAGCCACTGAGGGACCCCGGCCAGCCCCACAGTGAGGACCGGCCACCGCCCTCTGCCTCCTCAAGGCCACCCTGTGGGGCATGAGGGACCTCGGGCAAGCCACAGTGGGTGCCACAGACGGCGCCACAGGGCTCTGACCACCACAGCCTAGGGGAGCCGCGGGTGTGCCCGTGGGTGACATGGGGCACGTTGCTAAGCAGCAGGTCTGGCCACCGGGGTTGCTATGCCAATGGGAAGAGGTGTGGTACGATCACAGCCCGTCTTAAACTAGATTTAGGTTCCAGCGGTGGGGGACGGGGTCCCCCTTTCTCCTTTCGACCCCCCGCTCTTTACGTGCTGCCAGGCTCCGGCCGCCTGGTACAGGCAGCAGCTGGGCTGACTTCGGGGATGGCCCCGTCCTCTCTCTGGCCGCCCTCCTCCCTCAGCACGTCCCACAGAGGCCACACCGTCTCCGAGTCCCAGTGAGCCTCGCGGAGAAAATGGGACCAGAGCAGAGAGGCGAGGCCCTCTGGGCGGGGGTGGGGCTCACGGTGCACCCCAGGGCCGGCCGGGGAGGATGCCGCGGCGGCTCACCACTTTCGATGCCAAACTGGACGCGGCGGTCCACGTCGTCCGCCCAGATGGCCACTGGAGGTTCACGGTAGAGCAAGGGGAAGACCCCCCGGCACAGGTGGGCCTGGCGGGCGGCCTGGGCGTTGCGGGTGACAGCAATGACCGCTGCTCGGGGGCGGTACCGAGACAGGAGCTGGGCAGAGCTGGAGGAGGCGGGGAAGGAAAAGACCCAGGAAACCAGAGTGTGGGTTCTGGTCCCCGGTGTCACCAACCAGCTGTGTGACCCAAGCTGGGTGAGTCATCCTGTCTCTCTGGGCCTTGGTTTTTGTCACCTGTAAAGCGGGTATAAGAATGACTGCCCTTCTCACCACACGTATAAGGGACCCGTCAAATGAGACAGCGAGGAGACACCTCTTTGAGAAACATAAACCCCTCGGAAGAGGCACCGCTGCACAGAACGCCGCGTACGGGTGTCCCTGGTCAAGCCTCACAAGCGCATGACGGGCGGACGGAGCCTGGACAACGTCCTGAGGTGTTGTTTCGGAGCAAAGACTTGAACTCAGATCTCTAGGCCCTTCTGTGAGCCCTGGGCAGAGGGAGGCCACTGCCCCAGGGATGGCACGCCCCACGGCCCCGGGACAGTTCCCGGCATGCCCCGGGGCCCGCCTCGCCCGGGCTCATAGCCACCTCTCCTCGCGCCCCAGAACCACACTGTTCATGCCTGACGACAAGACAAAGCCCAAGCCTGTGGCGCGTCCCATCCTGCCCCGGGCCCAATGGCCTGTCTTGGTGTCACCCGGGGCCCCCTCACCGGCCAGTGGTGGTCAGCACGACGATGGCCGCAGCGCAGCACTTGAAGGCGGCCTCCACGGCGCCGATGGCGGTGACTTCAGTGGGGTCGCGGCTCAGCGGCGCGGCGCGGCGCAGCTCCTCGAACAGCTGCCGGTGGTACACGGCGGCCTCCGCCTCCCGCGCGATCTGCGGGCGGCCCGGGCGTCAGGCGGGGCCGGGGGCGGGGCCTGGCGGGGGCGGGGCCTGTGGGGCGGGCTGTCCCGCCTCCGCCCCGCACCCCGAGCCCCTACCGCGTGCTGCATCATCACGGCCTCCACCGGGAAGCTGCCCTTGGCCGTCTCTCCGGACAGCATGATACAGTCCGCGCCGTCCAGCACGGCGTTGGCCACGTCGCTCGTCTCCGCCCTCGTGGGCCGCGGCTTAGTGATCATGCTCTCCAGCATCTGGGGGACATCTGGGGGTCACACTCAGACGGGGGGGGCCCTGCCCAAGCTCCTTCTCTGGCATCCACGCGCTCAGAGTGCCCCGAAGACCAGGGTCACAGCCACACGCTGTGTGAGGCGGGTAGCTCAGTCCCTTTGTCTGAAAATGGGGGTCACAGTCGCTCTTCCTACGTCGTTGTGTGAGGGTGCAACACTGCACGGATAAACGCGCTGCAGACTGACTAAGTGTGGGCATTCACCCTCCCGCGCCCTGGAGCCCGCACGGTGCCCCGGCCCGGTCCGCGCTCGCTCCAGACCGGCTCGCTCCAGACCTGCGTGGCACAGACGACCGGCTTGCCCGCCAGGTTGCAACGCCCGATCATCATCTTCTGAGCCAGGAAGACCTTCTCGGCCGGGATCTCTATGCCCAGGTCGCCCCGAGCCACCATGATGCCGTCGCTCACCTCCAGGATTTCATCGAACCTGGGCAGGTCGGGGAGTCAGGGCGGGGGTGCCCGGGAGAGGGGACGGGAGCACAGGAGGGGGTGACGGGGCTGGTTAGGGACAAAGGCCAAGCCTCACTTCTTCACGCCTTCGTGGTTCTCGATTTTGCTAATGATCTTGATGGCTTGTCCTTCGGGCCCCAGAGCCGCCCGGACTGCGACCACGTCGCTGGCCTTCCGCACGAACGAGGCGAAGACGATGTCCACGCCATGCTCCACCCCGAAGCGCAGGTCCCGGGCGTCCTGCTCGGACAGCCCGGGCAGGTCCACCTGGGCGCCAGGCAAGTTCACGCCCTTGCGGTTGCCCAGCATGCCGCCGTTCTTGACCTCGGTTTCCAGCCCCTCTGGGCCTGCGGACACGGAGAGGGCAAGCCTCGGTCAGGGGCGAGGCCGGGGGCAGAGTCGCGGCCGCGGGAACAGGGCCCCGGGCCCCCGGGAGATCAGGGCCCACGTCCGCTCGGCTCCTGCGCCCCGGAGAACCGACTCCCCGCCGAGGCCAGGCGGGCCCGGGAGTGTGGATGTCGGGGGCTCCTGGGACGGGCGCGGAGCGACGCCGGCGGGTGAAGGGCGCTGGGTCTCAGGGCGAACGCGGGAGCCGGGAGGGGCCGGAGGCGCGTGCGCACCGATTTTCTTGACCACCAGGGAGATGAGCCCGTCATCGATGTAGATGTGGCCGCCCACCGGCACGACCAGCACGATGTTGGGGTAGTCCACCCACACGGTGCGCGCGTCCCCGCGAGTCCGGAACGCCGGGTCCACGGTCACCAGCACCTGGGAGCCCTTGACCAGCTCCACCTCCGCCTCGGGGCCCTGGGGGCGGAGCCACGAGTCTGCGTCCGGCCCCGCCCCGCCCCGGGCTCCGCCCCCAGTCACCGTGTGCCCCGCCCCCCTGAGCAGCTCCGCCCCCACTGTCACCCAGGTCCTCGCCTGGTCCGCCAGGCGCCGCCCCGTCCCCTGGGCCACTACTTCCCGCCCTGCCGCCCCCTGCTGGACCCCGCGGCCCCGCACGGCCCCGCCGGCCTCACCGCGCGCAGGACGCCGGTGCGGATCTCCGGTCCTTTGGTGTCCAGGGCGATGGCCACGGGTCGGTAGCCGAGCGGGGAGGCTGCAAAGCTCTCCACCGCCTCCCGGATGTTGGCGATGGACTGGGCGTGGTACTGGGGACGCAACCGGGCCGGGGTTTCAGGGCAAGGCGGCTCGGACCCCGGGCGTCCTCCAGCCCCGCGGCCCCCACGGCCCCTCCGCGAACCTCGTGCGAGCCGTGCGAGAAGTTGAGTCGCGCAATGTTCATCCCGGCCTTGATCATCTCCGTGAGGCGCTCCACGGAGCGCGACGCGGGCCCTGGAACCAGAGACCCCGCTCAGACGCCCTTCCCTCCCGACCCGAGAGTCCACCGACTCCGGATCCACCTTCGGAGACGCCCGCGCCGCAGAGGTCCCGGGACCTGGCCTTGTCCCCAGCGCAGGCCCCGCTCCTGGCTCAGGAACAACGAACGTTCCCCTCTCGGACAAGCTGATCAAGTTGCTGTGTTATTATTTGTAGTCCCGCCCCGCGAGGTCGTCAGCTCCTCGAGGGTAGCGATCCCTGCCTGCTCACTGCGCTGCTCTGCTCCCAGGGCCCCAGACCTTATCTACCACAAGCGCTCAACAGACACGCGCTGAAGGAACGACCCTGTCAAGCACAGAGAGAAGTCCCAAGGGATGGGGAAGAGCCCCGAGAAGGCGCGGCGGGCCGGCGGCGCTTGCCGATGGTGGCGATGATGCTGGTGCTGCGCGCGGCCACGGGCTCCGAGTCGATGTCCAGCAGGCAGAGGTGCTCCAGGAAGGTGTCCGCCATCGCGGCCGGCAGCTGCTGCTGCTGGAAGAAGGCGGTGCCCAGCTCCTGGGTCACCTGGGCCACGCTGGCCCGCCGCAGGTAGCCCGCTGGCCCTGCGGGAGAAGGGGGCTGCGTGGACGCCTGCCCCTCCCCCCCACCCCGGCCGCGCATCGCGCCCTCAGCCCCTCCCTTCAGCGCCTGGCGGCTGTCGGGCCTCGCTCTGGGCCGGGCACTGCGCACACGTCACCTCATGGAGCGCGGCTACCTGCTCTAGCGCCCGTTGTACAGACGGGGAAACGGAGGCCGGGAAAGTAAACGGACTGCCCCGTACCGTGTGGCTTCTGAGTGACAGAGCCGGGCTCCAAGCCCGGCCCTGACTCACTCTAGGTCCAGTTCTTGACCATTCAGCTACCCGACCCCTCGCACCCCCTGACCCCACGCCCTTCGGCCACTGACCTCCCTCAGCCTCAGCCCCTCCATACCCCGTCCACAGCAGCCCCTCGTTTTCCAGGAAGCTCCCAGTTCCCCGTCCTCAGGGTCCCCCCCTTTTCTTCCTCCCAGTTGCTGGCTTCTCCACCCCCTCCTCTGAGTTCCCCCCCTGCCCCCGCACCCACTCCTGCCCCGGCTACTCCAGATTCTGGGATCCCTGGAGCTTGAACCAGCCCGGGGCGGCCACCCCACATACTCTGCATGCCACCGCACGCCTGCCTGTCCCCGGCGGTCTGCTCCGCGCTGTCAGCCCGTCAGAGGCGTGAGCCCCGTCTGGGCTGGGGATCACTCGCGCCTACTGGTTAAAATGTCACCAGCGTGTCCCCTGTCACTGGAAGCCCATGTGCTGGGGGCAAAGTCCAGGAAGCACCACGGGAGTGCCCTGTGGCTCCCAAGCTACGGGCACCCTTCTGCCCTGCTCGCAGGGGCTGGCAGGAGAGGCCCAGAGCAGGGTCCGTGCTGCGTCCATGCTGGGGAGACCCCCGGTGGACACGACGCCCCAGGCCTCCTGGCCAGCAGCAGACATGCACGCTCCCCCCCCACCCCGCTGCTGAATTCCGCCCCCGCCTGCCCCTCTCGTCACCGGCTTCCGCTGACCGCCCTTACCTCCCGGAGCCCCGATCAGGAAGGACTTTGCCAAGTCCCTAGAGATCCATGACGAAAGCTGCGGGGGTTGTGACTTGTCGTTCTCCTGGGTCGACATACTTCTCGTGCTCCCGGGGCTGCCGGCTTGGGGAGAGGGGAGGGGGTGAGGAAGACAAGACTGCTGGTCTTATCGAGGGGAGACAGAGAGAAGAAAAGGGACACACCCAGCAGGCCGCCCCTGTCCCCATGCAGCGCCCCTCCCCCAGACCTGCTGGCTCTCTCCCCCTGCTCGCTGGCATTCCTCCTCTCTCGTCCATTTTTCCTGATCATTCTTTAATCCCGTCACACTGTCTGGTCATCACCCCGAACAGAGATTTTTCGCTGGTGGTGTGGCCCCTTCTTCTTTGCACATACCGAAGTCAGCCCCGGATGACTCTGGGAAGCGGGGCGTGGGGGGGTGGGCTGGAGCCTGGGGAGGCGCGGGGAGCACTGTGACGGGGGCTCCGGTGGCATCGCCATCATCCCAGCGTTGGCTACCACCACCTGCTCACTGGCCACTGTCCGTGCCAGGCCCTGGGGGTGCAGAGCCGGGCCACTCAGCAGGGCCTCTGTCCTTCCTGTCCTAAATGTAAGTGGCAAACAGATAGTGATCTGGGTGGGAGGTGCTGGACCAGGATAGTGGCAGTGAGGAGGGGGAGGGGGACAGATCTGAGGTGTGTTTTGATGAGCAGATGGGGCAGAGGGACAGTGGGATGCGGGGACAGGGGGACGGGGCTTCGCCTCCTGCGGCACGGTGCTGAGGAGCCGGCTTGGGCAGCTGGGCACTCGGTGGTGCCACTCACAGGGACGAGGGAGGGAACAGGGTCACCCCAGTTTTACAAGGGCAAAGTGTGAGATGCCAATCAGTTGTTCACGGGGACAGGCAGACCGCTGGCTCCGATCCCTGATGCCTCCCACACGCCCTCTCCCTTCGTCACCCAGAAGGAAGGGGGTGACAGCCTGGTCTGCAGGGGCGGGGACGGAGGTGGGCAGGGCGAGCTGGCCCCTTCTTTGGCCCCTGCAGGCCTTGCCCCGTGGGAAGGGCACCAGGGCTGAGACAGGAGAGGGCGGCTGGGCATTTACCTGCCCTGCCTCCCGTCCCCTGGGGCAAAAACAGAGCCGCTGTCACTGTGCTGGGGGTGATGCCCTATCCCCTGAGTTTCTCCCATGCGCTGCCCACACTTTGTACACAGAGCCGTTATGAAACACTGCTCAGGTGACCTGGTTGGAGGAGCCCGTGCTTTCCCGCTGGGTCCATGTAGCCGGGGCTGGGGATCCCTCCATGGGCAAGCGGGGATTCGGGCCCGGGGAGTGTGGCTCTTTCCCGTCAGGCCGGTCCCTGGGACAGACGAGAGCAGCGTCAGACTCTGGGTGGAGAAGGAAACGGACAGTGAGGGGGACTTCTCAGTGGGGGACGAGCTCGGGTTCTAGGCACGGCACACAGAAGGCAGAACAAATAAAGACAGATGACAGTGACAGCCAGAGGGGACACGACGGGCTTCGGGGCCTGGGGGACTCCAGCCTCAGGGCTTAGGGGCGGGAAGGGACATAAAGTTCAAGGCTGGCCTGGATGATTGAACTGATTCCAGAACCAGCCAGGAGGGCAAGTGTCCCAGGGGTTCAGGTCCCAAGTGGACGACAGGAAGTGGGGTCAGCTGCCCCACGCGGCCTCTGTCCTCCCCAGCGGGGGTGACAGAAGCTTTGACCTGCGACCAGTCTGGCTGACCCTGCGACCACAGTGACCCCTGTGAGGGAGTGTGCACTTTGTCACAGGGCCGGGCGGTGGGAGGCCCGTGGGGAGAGGCTGAGAGGGACGGCAGCAGACGGCAGTTCCTCGGGTGAGGTGGCCCCTGGCCTCGGTAACACGCACCTTCTCACACCCTCAGACACACGCAGGGCCACGCACGTGATGTCAAACACACGCGGACAGGGACACGAGCACGGTGTGGGCCTGCACCCCGTGCCCTGCCATGCTGGACTTGTGGTCGGTCACCAAGGCCGGCTCCCTGCCCTGGCTCCATCAGCTAGGGTGGGCGGGGGACAGGGCGGTGCCAGAGGGGCCCCAGGGGGACCTGGGTCTTGGGGAGGGGGAGGGGGAGGTCAGGGGGGCTTCACGGAGGAGGTGACACAGAGTCCCAGCGCTGGGACACATGCACGTGCTCACAGACACCCTGTTCCACCCAGGCGCACCCAGCACGCTGACCCTGACAGCAGGGCCCACGCGCCACCAGCACACAGCAGACAATTGCACAGACACGCCGACCGTCACACTTTCTCTCCGTGACCCGCGCGCGCGCACGCGCACAAACTCAGGGTCCAGGCTGGTCCTCCCGCCCAGGCCGCCGGACTCTGCGAAGCGGCGCGCGCCGCCGGCCGCCGGCGAGGGGCGCCCGAGAGCCGCGGGCGCCGGAGGGCGCGGCCCGGGCCTCCCGGCCGGGCGGCGACACGCGAGCCAGGCCGGGTGGGGAGCCGGTCGCGGCGTCGGCCCCGTCACCTGCCCGCCGAGATAAGGCGGCCTCGCGACGGCGCCCGGCGATAACGGCCGCGGACGTGCGGCGAGCGCTGTCCCTGTCCCCGCAGCGCGGGGCTCTGGCCGTTCGCGCCCGGCCCCGCCCCCGCCGCCTCCGCCGCCTCCGATCGCAGCGTCCCGGGGCCTCGCGTCTGTATTTCCGAAAGGTCGTCGCATTCGCTGGAACTGTGGTCGCACTTGTTCGGACGGATGTTTGCACAGTGTCCCCAGTTCCCAGGCGCAGGCTGCGGCCGAAGCGTCCCGGGTCCCCGAAATCGACAAGGCAGGAGCAAACCATGCAGGACCCCCCCCCCTTTCTAGTGCGAAGGGCGGCAGGGGACCGTGCGCCCGGGTCTGCGTCCGTTCCCCCTGGACACCCCCGACTCCTTGCTGACGAGAGAGGCCTTGGTTGCGCGCAGCTTTCACGGGGCCTGCCCGCACGCACGCTGCCCCCTGCCTCCCCGGCCCCCGCCAGCTCGGCCCTATCGCCGCTGTCAACGCAGATTTCTAGTCGGCCGTCTGGACCTCGCGGTCTCCCTGGCATCATTAGACGGGCTTTCTCTCTCCTTCTTCTGTTTAGTTAAATTGAAAACACATCAATGGCCCCTAAAGCCATGAAGTTGGGCACCACTAAAAGCGGGCCCAACAGGCCTGTGTGCCTCCGGATGTGACGTAACAGGAAGTGCAGCCCCCAGGAGAGTTTTGACTCCGAGGTGGCCTCCAACCTCACCGCCAGTTATGTAGGAAACGGAGGAGACAGCGGGTCAAAGACTTCCCGAGTAGGAGAGAGGCTGCAGGCCGATGACCCGGCTTCACGAACGCTTAAATGGGGAGAAGGAACCGTTCATTCTAAAATGACAAAACAAATACCAACCCAACGCAACGTGTGGGCCCAATCTGGATACCGATTGGGACAAACCAACTGCAAAATACATTTTGGAGACCATCCAGGAAATCCAAACATGGATCGGGCATTATGGAATATTAAAGCAATTCTATTAATTTTGTGTGTTGTGTTAAAAAAAAAAACTCTCATCTATTCAAGATATGTTCTGAGGCATTTGTGGCTATCATGATATTCATGTTGGGGTTTTGATTTAAAATATTCCAGCAAGGAAAGAGTGTGGCGATGGGCGTGGGAAGAAAGTTAGGCGGATAGTTCGATACGATCAGATGGACAGAATGTTGACCGTCGTGAGGGCTGGGCATCCGATACACGGGGTCATTACACCATTTCTCTCCTTGTGCTTATGCTGCAGAAAACTTCAGAATGGATTCCATGCAGGTTTATGATTGGGTTAAACCCTGTGCTGGGCGAAATACAAGGACATGTGTCCCTCTTCTCAAGTTTCAAGTGGGTGGGGAAGACCCAGGCCCTGCCCCTATCTGGGGCTCCTGCCAAGTGTAGTGAATTCACGAGGGCAAAGCAGAATGGTGGTTGCCAGCCTAAAACAGCTTTGTATATCTACCCGGAAAACCAGAGGGAAGTCCCACAAAATGTCATTGCGTAGTAAATGACGACCCAGGCGAGGGAGTGTGACATGGCTATCGCTGGGCAGGTTTGACTTTGCCAGGCCAGTCCTCCTCCATCTTGGGAGTGGAGTCCGTAAGGGAAAGATAGGAGCCTCCAAGGAGGTTAGAGATCCGGTTAAGAGAACCTCAGACGCTAGGAAACACCTTCGGGAGAAGCACAAAGCTGAAAAGCAGGCAATTCTGACTGCGCGCTCCCAGACCTACACCACAAAGCCCACGTTGTTGCCATGTCACCCCTCCCTTTCCCACTCGGCCCTGTGCGCTTGGGTTAAGGCCATTCGGGAGAAAAACACAGCGGAATTTTGTAGCAGGGATCACAAGGAGGAGGATGGACAGAAAATGGACAGAAAATGGACAGCCCTAGATGAGCAGCCTGTCTGTTTGAGGCGTGCAGAGCACTCTTCTCTGAGTTTTAGTCTCTGTTGAGTCACTTGCATTTGAAATTTTTACTTTCACGCCTACGTGATCTCCCTGAACTCTCACCTGTAAGTTTTTCCTTTTTGGCTTGGATACTTGGATTCCAGCTTTTCAAGTTTAAAGCGGCAGAATCAGTTTCACCTGCCTTTAAGTCTGCACACCCTTTCACAACTGACCCCCCCTGCGGTGCTTGTGGACTCTTCCCCCAGATCCGCCTCTTTCTTTGCCACCTGTCAATGTCCTAGGTCATTGCTCTCCTCCTCTGCTCCTTGGCTGGGATGTGGAGGCGTGAAGAGAAAAAAGCGGAATGAAGGTATACAGGTAAGGGGCATTGAGAGGTGTCGCGGGGAAGCCCAGGGCAGTCCAGAGAGCGAGGGACCCTTTGAGGAACTGGGGGGACACTAACAGGAGCGTGTAGAGGCAGGGGCGGGGGGCAGAGCCTGCTTGGCCAGGGCTGGCGGGGGACAACTCCAGGAGAGGGGCTCCTAGCTGATTCGGTGACCACATGGCTTGTCTTCTGTGGTCTGAGAAAGTCAGGGTCAGCAGCCAGGTGGCCCGGCCCGGGAGAGAGGGGCGGTCAGGAGGTCTGGAAGGGCTCTCAGGCCCAGCCCAGCCCCCACTTCCTTGTGGATGTCTACATATAGAATCATATCATCTGTGAAATACAGATATGTTAACTTCTTTTCAAATTTGGCTGCTGTTTTTAAATTTCTTTTTGTCTCGTAGCTCTGACTAAAACTTTTAGGATGATGTTGAAATAACACTGGCAGTACCGATTATTTCTACAGAATGATACATATATTTTTTGTCCCATAATGATGCCATTCCTTTACGTTATAGGTCGTTCAGCCTTTCAGAAACCTTTCCAGAAGGGTCAAGTTACTGCGATTCAAAGTTAGCAGAGAAATAGCCAACGGGGTCAAGCGCCGGTGGGCTCAGTTGCGCGTGCGTGGGGCCGAGGCTTCTAGTTTATGCTCTGCGTCCTTTACATATGGCATCATAGTATCATCCTCGATGAACAGATTAGGTAAGCCAGTTTCGAGGACGTTAACTGAGGATCAGAGATGTTAAATGATCTGTTTAAGTTAGAGAACCAGTGGGTGACAAAACTGGTCCTGCCGGGGTTGTGCTAATATGCCATTCATCTGCACGGGAAGATAACGAATCCGAAATGTATAGTAAAGGTGACAGCCGGGAACCAAAGTGGGGTGCATTCTCAGCACCCCCGGAGCACAGCCCTTCCGGCTCCAGCGCCACCCCGCCCTCAGCCCTTTAGGCTGACGGCCGTTGGGCGTCAACCATTGGTTGTCCTTACAGGGCCCATGCTCGTACGAGAGGAAGCAGCCAATCGGCGCGGTTGGCCCCGCCCACCCAGCATGCGCCAGGTGGCCTTGTCGCGGCCTTCCCGCTGCATGCCGGGAATTGTAGTCTGCTGAGAACTTCCTGCCTCGGGCGAAAGAGGATTAAGAACTACTTGACCCAGGTTGCCTAGCGCGGAGCGGTGCTACTTTTAGGAATATCCCAGGAAAAACCTGGACCGTGAGCGGGCATCCAGGCGCAGGTGAGAGAGGTCGGGGTTCGGGCTCCGAGGCTGCGGGTGGGGTTCGGCCTTGCCTCTGTAACACAGGGGGCCCGGCCTGTTGCGTCCGAGTCCCCAGCGTGTTTGGGGTCGATGGGCCCGACTGGCTGACCCTCTGGATGTGCGGAAACTCTCGAGCTCTGTCGTGAGCTTTCCAGGCACCCCTAATATGCCCGATCCCGGGGTGCTCCTCTACGGCGCGCCCTCCTTCCTCGCCCGGCCTTGCCCCGGGGCCGTCTCCGCTTTCCCGGCGCCCACTGTGGGGCTCGGGGCGCCCAGCCTCAGCCACAGGGGTTCCGGCTCCATGTCTTCTCTACTTGGGGCGAGCCTGCACCCCTTTCACCGCCTATGAGGGAAGAAGACCTGCGTTCTAGACTTGGCGCTGCCACTGCCGTCGTATCTTCCAACGTCCTAGAACCTCACTTTGACCTATAAGATAGGGTTACTTAAGGGTCCTCTCAGGCCCTCGTCCTGAGGTGCTTTGCTCTTTCCCCAGGACTTGGAGGAAGAAGCCGAGAGTAGCAATTCCGGAGGCTCCCTGGAAGAGGAGTTGGCGGGCGAGGAGGATAACGTGAGGTCGCATTAAGTTCTAGCCATCTGTTGTAAGTAAGTGTGCTCACTGGAGTCCCAGCCACCCAGCCATCCTTTGGGTTCTGGGCATTTCCTTCTTTCCTAAATGCTCTCAAACTCAGTCCAGAGGAGGGCGGGGCCAGGGGCCAGAAGTCAAGGGTTAGGGGTGTGTGTCTGGGGGTGACCTGGGGAGCTGCCACCGTGTATCAGCCTTTGGTACTTGCCCCTGCAGGGAGTGCTGTGTGCCTCCTCCCTATGCCACCCCCACATGATGCCCCTGTCCCGCTGGCTGAGGTCTGTGGGGGTCTTCTTGCTGCCAGTCCCCTGCTGGGTGCCCCGGGAGAGGTGGCTGGGTACCCTTCGGCGGCCCTCCCTGGTGTATGGTTGCTCAGTCCCGCGGGCTTGGCACAGTGCCCGCTGCTGGTGTCCAGCGTGGACGGAGGAGCCTCGGTGAGTTTGGAGGGGTGAGGGGCCTTGGGGAGGGACGGCCTGGTCGGTGTTCTGACCTGCCGTCCTTGTCTTCAGGGCGCATTACTCCTCCCTCACAATGAATGGAGACCAGAAAGTGGATGCTTTTGTGCAAGAGAAGCAGAATTTCCTCCAGTGTTTCCCAGAGATCCTCAAGGTGCTGACCGATGACTTGGGACACCCAGAGATAGGGGACGCCATCGCCCGGCTCAAGCAGGTGAGGGGTCAGCAACTTAGAGTGACTCCTTGGTCACTCTGGGTATGTGTGGGGTCCAGCTGTGGCTTTGGGGGGACTTTTGAGAGGCGGGGGGCAGGCTTTTCCCTGGGTGACTGACTCCAGGTCGGCTCTGGAGGGGCCTGTGCCCAGGCAGGTGTACCTCGTCACCCATGGTCCCGCCCTGTGCTTCTGGAGGGCCACCCAAGCTGCTTTGCATGGGTGGAGACCCCTGGGAGTGAAGGCCTTGCACCTCATAAGTCTTTTGTTTAGAAAGGAAATTAGGTGTCTGGAAACCAGAAGGCGCCACCCTGGGGACAGGGTGAGGGCTGTCAGATTTGGGCCTGAGTGAAGCTAGTGGATCTTCAGAAACTCCTGCTCTGGGACAGGAACCGTAGCTTCACCACTTACACCGCCTAATGCCTTTGTCCTTTGGGGGTTGCCTAGTAATCCCTTTTGCTAAATGCTGTCTCATTTGCCTGAGGGGAGCCACATTGAAGGAGGTTCTGCCCGGATGGGGATTGAGAGGGAAGCCTTCTTCCAAGCGGATTAGATCTGGTCCTCAGCAGGGCGACGGAAGGCAGGAGCCGGGGGGAATGGGTACCCCAACCTGGGTCCCCTCCAAGCTCTCCTCCCGCCAACTTTGTGGGGGGGGGGCATTGTCTTTGATACAGTGAGAGAGGCTTTTCATCTGCAGATAGGCTGAGCTGTGGGTGGGAGGAGGTGGCTGGGAAGGGAGGGCGGGCTTGGCTGTGGGGAGGTGTAGGGGAGGTGGGGATGGGTGGAGCCTGGGCGTGCCAGCCGTGCCCGCAGCCTGCATGGTTTTTCCGGGTTCACGTTGGGAGCAGGGTTTAATGTGCACCGCCAAACTTACCGAGGTACACATGCAGAGGAAGGGCCTGGGGTCCTGGGGGGCCGTCCCGCTGTGCTGCGGGACGTGAGGGGCGAACCCAGGGAGTAGCCATTCCAGGGGCTCCCTGGAAGAGGAGTCGGGGGTGAGGAGGACAGTTAGGTGGTGGCTGGGAGGAGGAGAGGGAAAGGGGAACCCAGAGTCGGCTCTGCTCGCGGGCCCTGACGCCCTGCCCTTACCTGCAGGTCCTGGAGTACAACGTCATCGGCGGCAAGTACCACCGGGGTTTGCTGGTGCTGATAACGTTCCGGGCGCTGGTCGAGCCGAAGAAGCAGGACGCGGCGAGTGTCCAGCGGGCCCTGGTAGTGGGCTGGTGCGTGGAGATGGTGAGAGCCGCGCCGAAGGGCGGGGGAGAGGGGGCTCGGCAGAGTGGGGTGCCCTGCCTGGGGCCGGGCGAGCAGATGCAGGGACCTCTCTTGCCAGCAGGTACCTACGTCACCTGCAGACATCCTGTGGGCCAGGGCCTTGGAACTGGGCACAGAGGTGACAACAGTCCTCTGAGCAAAGTGACAGTTCTTCCAGAGACTAGTCTTACGCAGAGGTTGAAGACTAGCAGCCCACTGGCAGTTTTCGAGAATGTTTTAAAATTAAGTCTCCTAAATGTAACGAAGACGAGATTTCCCAGAAATACCCAGATTTGTAGCCTCACTTGGAACATTGCCAGGTCAGGGTCCAGGTCCCCTGTGGCAGCAGTGGGCGGGCGGCTCGAGGCCACGGCCCCGGCCCCCGTGCTCCCCCGAGTGGGCCCCCGCGCTCCCCCGAGTGGGCCCCCGCGCTCCCCCGAGTGGGCCCCCGCGCTCCCCCGAGTGGGCCCGTCGCCCCGCTTCCTGGTTTCTTGCGCCCTGCACCCAGCTTGCGTGGCTCTTGAAGGTGTGTCATTAGTGACAAGGGCACTGGGTGCCGGGAGGAGTGCCGGGCCCCGGAGGAGGTGGCAGTGAGTGCGGAAGGGAGGACGCTCAGGGCGTGCTGGGTGGCGGGTGGCGCTGAGGAGGGGGCCGCCGGTCGGGGGCAGAGGCGAGGAGCTCAGTCGGCCACGCCGTGGTCCCGGCACCCGCAGAGCAGCTGGGACTCTGCCCGGGGGGTGTTGACAATGCCAGTCTGAAGCCTGCGAGATGGGGCTGGGGAATGGGATTCACTCCGAGGAGGTAAAGGACGATGACGTCACCCAGGGATAGCGCTCTCTCTGTGACAGGGCTGTCCCTGGAGGGGTCAGGAGGGGCTGAGGAGCCCATAGACATGGCAGGGCGGAGGAGAGGAGCAGAGCTGGGGGGTGGTTGCAGGTGCGGACCAGAGGGCCAGCAGCTCACCTGTAGAATCAGCCGCACCCAGGTTCACCTGGGCATGGTTGTTAAAAACACGGCTCAAATGCTGTCACTTTCTAAGATGCCGCTTGAGTGTCCACCTTGTTTTAACGGGGGTGATTTTAGTTATAATTTCCGCTTCTGTCTTCTACTTCTGTCTCATCTCCTTCACACTCTTATTTTTCTGTTTCAGTATTTACCTCCCAAAAAGGATATTTGCTTATATAACGACGCCATTATCACCTCTGCCTTAGTCCCTTTGGGCTGTTACCGCAAAGACCAGGGACTGGGTGGTTTATAAACAAGATGAGTTTGTTTCTCACAGTCCTGGAGGCTGAGAGTCCAAGGTCAAGGCACCAGCATGGTGGGGTGAGGGCCTGCTTTCTGGTTCGCAGCTGGTTCCCCACAGTGGGGGACCGGGGCGAGGCCCCGCCTCCTGAGGGTTAGGGTTTCAACATCTGCATTTTTAAGTCTGGGTGGGCCGGTCATCATGGCTCAGGGCCCCATGTGGGAGTGGATGTCCCTGGGGTCACACTCAGGTGGGGCCCTGGAGGCCTGTCCCGTCCCTGCCTTCCCCCTGTAGCCTTCCCCCTGTAGCCGGGGAGGACCTGTCCAACAGTGGGCAGCTTCCTGATTACCTGATCGGGGCGGGGCTCCGGCACCCGCGTGGTTTTTAAACACCTGCAGCACCTGGTCCTCCCAGGTGGTCTCCCATCCAAGTACTCACCAGGCCCGACCCTGCTTAGCTTCCGAGTTCGGACGAGATCGGCATGTCCAGGGTGGCATGGGGCTCGCCTGACAAATAGAAAGCGCGGCTGGGCCAGAATCACCGTGGGGGCCAGAGGAGATTGTGAGGGGCCACGGAGAGGGGACAGTCCCAGTGGAAACCAGAGGGCTTTGCAGTCACCCTTGGGAAAGGCAGCAGACCACTCCAGATAAACATGGCGTCTATGAGACATGTGCCTCCCATGTGGAAAGCCCCACCCCGCCCCACCCCATCCCACCCCACCCAAGGGTGAGGCTAGAGGCCAAGGGCTAGGTAGGTGCCTCCTTCCACAGAGACTGGGTGGGCCTGGCCCTTTCACACCACCTACACCTGAGGGGGTGGGGCTGTGTCTCGTGCTTCCTCTGAGCAGTGGGGCCCTAAGACACACAGGTCAGGGCAGGTGAAGCTTCAAAACGACGTCTCGAAAAAAGCCGCTTCCAGGGCCCGGAGGATGTAGCCTGACGGCGGGAAGTACCGTGGGGGAGGTTATGGCATGGCGTCCTTTTATTTACCGATCAGACGAGCGTTATGACACGCCGGCTCCGGGCTGGCCTCTGGGGATGCCCAGAGGGTGCTGTCCCTGCCTCCAGGTGCAGTCTCTGGGAACCTGCGGGCTCCGGCGGATGGCGTTAGCTCTCCGCTGGTGCTTGAGAGCGTGTAGAGGTGTAGGAGGCCCGTGGCTGACAGTCCCTGGCCATCAGACTGCAGTTCCTCCATTAGACCTGCACCCCCCCGAACAGGCCCCTTGAGGCGGGGCTGTGCTCCTGCACGGGGGCGTGTGCACGCAGGCCGCCCGGCGACAGTGTGGGGACAGCGTTCCGTGTCGTTGGTCATGCAGAGTCAAGCTGCACGGGGAGGGCTTACCGCAGGCATCAGGCCTCGGGCGGGCGCGCAGCACGCACAGGCCCCGCGTCTCGCCCACGCCAGACGGTTCTGGGGCTGCCCGTCTGGGGCTGTCAGAGAACAAGAGTGCTCTGGTCCCCTTGCACATCCGGGCAGTGCGAGCCCAAGGGCGCAGAGCGGTCCTCGGCTCCCCCACCCTGCTGTCCTTTCCTAGCTCTTAGCAATTCCCAAAAGCCACAGGTGGGAGGGATGGGAGGGACCGTCGGGAGGAGCCCCGAGGGTCTCATGCCCCCGCCCTCCCCCTCCTAGCTCCAGTCCTTCTTTCTGGTGATGGACGACATCATGGACGCGTCCGTCACCCGGCGGGGGCAGCTCTGCTGGTATCGGCAGGTGAGGTCGGCGCGGGGGCAGGCCACGGGGAGCGCTCACGTGGGGCCTGCCCAGGCGGTCAGGGTGACAGGTGTTCCGTGTCCCTCTGTGCCCCGGACAGCCCGGCGTCGGCATGGACGCCATCAACGACGCGCTCCTGGTGGAAGCGTGCGTCTTCCGCCTGCTGAGGCACTACTGCCGGGGGCAGCCCTACTACCTGAGCCTGGTGGAGCTCTTTCTGCAGGTGCGCGGAGGGAGGAGGGGGCCGTAAAGGCCGGTGCGCATGCGCGTGATGGGAACACGGGCCTTGGGTTTGGGGGCTGTCTCCCCCTCGCTGCCTTTTTCGCCTGCCCAGTTGTCATCTGGGGTGGGATGTGGGGCCCAGGATTTCGGGGTTCCCCAGCCCCAGAGAAAGCCCAGCTCACGGGCTGTCTTCCTGCTCAGGGTTCCTATGTGACTGAGATTGGACAGACCCTGGACCTCATCACAGGCCCCCAGGGCAAAGTGGACCTCTCAAGATTCACTGAAAAGAGGTGAGGGACAGTGGGGACCACCCGGACGGGGAGGGGCACTCCAGGCGGGCACTGCCCCTCTGAGGAGTCATCTTCCCCGCCACGCAGGTACAAGGCTATCGTCAAGTACAAGACAGCTTTCTACACCGCCTTCCTTCCCGTGGCCGCGGGCATGTACATGGTAAGAGCCCCGCCTCCCCTCGCCGCCCGCCGACGGGGCCTTTTGGGCCGGAGGGCACAGGACACTCCGGTGTCCCCACTGAATGGCTGTGTGACCTTTCCTCAGCCGTAGGATGAGGGCGAACCCCCACCGCCCAGGATTGCAGGGGCTCACGAGGCACGTGGCGGGGAAGCGGCCAGCCCGTCGTCGGGTGGCGCGAGGCCGTCCATCAGAGTGTGGGGAGGGCGAAGGCCGGGTCCGCAGGCGCCCGTGGGGTCGGCTGTCTCCCTTGGCCTTGCTTCTCCCCCTCGCCTCTCCATCCTGAGAGAAGCCGGGAATGGCAAAAACGTTAGGAAGGAGGATCGGGGCCCCCGGAGTGCGTCCCCCTCTGCTGCGCCCTGCGGGAGGGCCCAGCTGAAAACAGCGGGGCAGAGCTTGGGCCACCTGGAGGGAGAGAGGATGGGGGCTGCCCTCGGGCACGCCCACGCGGGAGGGAGGGAGGCTCGCTAGCGCCCTGTCGCTGCAGGCGGGCGTTGACGGGGAGAAGGAGCACGCCGTCGCCAAGGAGGTCCTGACGGAGATAGGGGAGTTCTTCCAGATCCAGGTAGTGGGGTGCGGGGGGGGCTGGCAGAGGGGGGCCCCACTTCTCCTCCCGCCCTGCCTTGGAGCCTCTTCATTCCGCCTTTTCTGTGCCCAGGACGATTACCTGGACCTCTTTGGGGACCCCAGTGTGACAGGCAAGATCGGCACCGACATCCAGGACAACAAATGCAGCTGGCTGGTGGTTCAGTGTCTGCAGCGGGCCTCGCCAGAGCAGCGCCAGGTCCTGCAGGTGCCGAGGGGACCGCGGGCCCCGCGCTCCGGGCGGGGGGTAGAGCAGTGCTGCTCACGCGGGGGTGAGCGTGCCCCAGGGGACATCTGGCAATGGCAGCGGACATTTTTTGTTGTCACAACTCGGTGTCTGTTCTGGTGTCACAGGCAGGAGTCTAGTGGGCGGAGGCCAGGGCTGCAGCCCCACAGCAGGGAACTCTGTGCCCCCGATGGGCAGCGCCAGGCGGACAGCGCTGGGGGGAGGACGCCGTGGGCGGGGGACGGGGGACGGGAGCTCAGACACTCAGGGAAGCTGGGGGCAGGCCTCGAGCGAATGTCACGGGAGTGTTCTGGGGCGTGGAGGGGACCCTCGGCGCTGGAGAGAGGCCTAACCTGTGTCCCGCCTGCCACGCCCCGTGTCCCGCCTGCCACGCCCCGCAGGAGAACTACGGGCAGAAGGAAGCCGAGAAGGTGGCCCGCGTGAAGGCGCTCTACGAGGAGCTGGACCTGCCGGCCGTGTACGCACAGTACGAGGAGGACAGCTACCGCCGCATCACGGGGCTCATCAGGGACCTCGCCCCGCCCCTGCCCCCTGCCATCTTCCTGGAGCTGACACACAGGATCTACAAGCGCCGGAAATGAGTGGAGGCCGCCGCGCGGGAGCCTCAATAAACGTCCCAGTCCTCATGCGCTGTCCATGGTTCTTGGGGGGTGCGACGTGTAGCGAAGCCAGTGTCACCACCGGCACGTGACAGAAGCAGCAGTTACGGTCTCGGGGCACATTTCTGCTCACAGAAAGCGTCACCGAGGTTCTAGTTAAGACCCCAACACTCCTAGTCAACACTGAAATCAGTGTGAGCTGCACATACAGAGCAGGACGACTAAAACCAGACAGGGTGGTTTCTCACCCGCCTGTTCCCCTAAGGGTGCGGAGTGGCCCGAGCCCCACCCGGTGGCTCAAGGTGGGGCCCGACCAGGGATAGGACCCCCCCAAGGGTGCACCTACCCACACCCCCTGACTGGGACGTGAGGAAGCCAGGTCCCGGGAAAACCCAGGCAAACACAAGGCACCTGGAGGGAACCCCTTTTCTCCCACACCCTCGGTGTAACAAAGAGGCGGGTGTGACTCCCTGGCCGCTGTCCTGTAGCCTCCAGCTCCGCTCCCGCCGGCCAGGGTGGGGGCGGCTGCGGGGAACACCAGGCGTGCTTCCGACCCCCCTAGGGCGGAAACCTTAAGCACAGGGAAAACTGGGAGACACCTAGGTGGGTGACAAGCGAGACGTCAAGCGCTGGGGGCGGGGTCTGGGCCCCGCCCCGCCCATGCGTGAAGGGGCGCGGCTGCGCAGCCCGGGCGGGTTGTCCTAGCGCGCCCCACCCCTCCAGTCTGCGGGGACAGGCGGGACCGTGGGAGCCGCGGAGCCCGAGGCGGTAGCGGCTGCAGGAGGACCTGGTGAGGAGGGCTCGGCATAGGGCTGCGGATGAATGGCGCGGGCATGCGGGCGCGCGGGGTGGGCCTGGGGAGCGGGCCGTGAAAATGCATAGGGGCGGGGTGGTGGCTGAATGACAGGCGTGGAGAGGATGGAGGACAGAGCCGGGCGCCCGCAGGGTGAAGGCGCAGCGAGGCTGGGGCCCCGCGCCCGGCCCTTCGGGAGGCTCCGTCCTCCCCCCCGCCCGCGCCCGGCCCTACCCCGCGCCGGGCGGCCAGGCGCGCGCCCGTCCGCCCCCCCTGTCAGAGCGTCCGGGCGGGGCCCCCTCGGCCGCTGCTTCTGGCGGTGATTGCGGCAGAGACGAGCCGGGTCCATTCTGCGCCGCATCCTTTTCCACGCCCCCGCACCGCCGCCGAGAGGCAGCGCGCAGCCGCATCCTCTGACCTCCCGCCCCGTTCCCGGGGGGTTACGGTCGGCTCCACCTGCAAACACTGCAGAGGGAACCGAAGACCAGCGCATGGCCGTTTGCATCTCATTTGAATATCGCCCTAGGAAGCCGGCGCCTTCCCAGGCCTGCTGCAGCCGGCCGTCACCTCGGCGTCCGCTCGGCCGCCCGCACCCTCACGGGCTGGGGCTCAGCACCCCTGTCTTCTAGGTCTGCATCTGCGGTTGCCAGGGAGGCGGATGTGAGAGGCCCGGCCCGGCCCGCCCGACTCTCTCGACTCTCTCGAGGCCACCCCGTCGCCGCCGGCACCATGCTGTCCCCTCAGCGGGCTTTGCTCTGCAACCTCAACCACATCCACCTCCAGCACGTCTCTCTGGGCCTGCACTTGTCCCGCCGTCCCGAGCTCCGAGAGGGGGCCCTGAGCACGTCCCCTCCCCCAGGCGATACCGGCGGCAAGGAGGGCCGCGGCCCCTGCGGCGGGACCCTGGTGGACGCCAATTCCAACAGCCCAGCGGTGCCCTGCCGCTGCTGCCAGGAGCACGGGCCGGGCCCGGAGACCCGGCGGGGCCCGGCTCCGGAGGACGAGGGCGCTGCCTCCCCCTCGGACCCGGGCTGCTCGTCCTCTCTCAGCTCCTGCTCCGACCTGAGCCCCGACGAGTCCCCCATCTCAGTGTACTCGCGGGACCTCCCTGGCGACGAGGATGTCCATCCGCAGCGCGGCGGCGCCGCCCTGGAGCAGGGCGCCCCGCTGGCTTCCGGGGCCCCTGGCGCCTGCTCTCCCGACAGCTTCTGCTGCTCCCCGGATTCCTGCTCTGCGGCTTCCTCGCCGCGGGGCCCTGAGCTGGACTCTAACTGCAACGCCCTGACCACCTGCCAGGACCTCCCCTCCTCGGGGCCGGAGGAGGAGGACGAGGGTGGGGAGCTGGAGCCCCCCACCTCCGAGCTCCCAGAGGCGGACGACGGGAAGATCCACGCCGAGAAAAGCGAACCCAGCTGGAGGATCAACCCCATTTGGAAAATCGACGCAGAGGAGGACACTGACGCTGGCTGGAAAGTCACCGAGAGCAATAACTCGGGCTGGAAAACCCACGGGAATGCCAACTCCGCTGGGAAACGCGACTCCGGCTGGAAAGGCAACGCGGGAACAACCGATCCGGGCCCGAAAACAGATGCGGGGCAAGGGGCTGCGGGATGGAGAAGTGACGTCAGCGAGGAGCCGGCGCCCCGCCGGACGATCACGTCCTTCCACGAGCTGGCGCAGAAGCGCAGGCGGGGCCCGGGGCTGCCCCCCGCGCCGCAGGCCAAGAAGGACCGCAGCGACTGGCTGATCGTGTTCTCGCCCGACAGCGAGCAGCCCCCCGCCGGGTCTCTGGGCGGCCCCGCGGCGCCCGCCCGGGAAGTCACCACCTTCAAGGAGCTGCGCTCGCGGGGCCGGGCCGCGCCCCCGCCGGGCCCGCTGCGAGACCCGCCGGCCGGCTGGGCCTTGGTGCCGCCCCGGCCCCCGCCGCCGCCCGTCCCGCCCCGGAGGAAGAAGAGCCGACCCGGGCTGCAGCCCATAGCGGAGGGGCCGCCGGAGGAGGGCCGGGCGGCCAGCCCCGCGGCCGGCCAGGGCGCCCCGGCCGCCGAGGAGCGGGACGAAGGCGGCGCGCAGGCCGGCCTTGAGGGTAAGGGGCAGCCGGAGCAGGCGGGGGGCGGGCCGGGGCTCGGCCTCGCCCGCGCCTCCAGAGCCCGCAGCGCGGCCCGCCCGCCTCGCCCCCTGCCCCCGGCGAGCGCTCCGGGAGGGGGGACGCGGGCGGGGCGCTGGGCCACGCGACTAACTCTTTGCTCCCTCTTTCTCCCGCCCCTCCTTGCCTGGCTGCCGGTCCCGCTGCCCCCCTGCCCCCCCGCACTGCCCGGCCCCCCCCGCCTGCAGCCCGTCCCCGCGCGCTCCCGCGGCCCCTGGTTTTCCGGTTCTCGGCCGACGGGCGCCCCCTGTTGGAGGGTGGGAGCGCGGGCGCGGCGGGGTCGCTGCTCCTGGCGCCTCTGGCCGGCTGGCCCGGCGCGGGGCTGCGGCTGCTGGGGGCGCCGAGTCCCCCCGAGGAGCAGCTGCTGCCCGTCCGCCTGTCCCCGGTGGGAGCCTATTCGCCTCCGGCTCGAGGCGCTCTCCCCTGCCTGGCCAGCCCCGAGCTGGCACTGCTGCTGTCCCCGCTCTTTCCCAGAAGTAGCACCTTCCCTGCCGCGGCCCCCCCACCCCGCCAGGTACCCGCCCCCCCGCTGCCACCGCCACCGCGTCCGCCGAAGGCCCCTCGCTGGACCAGGAGCCCGCCGCCTGCGCCCAGGCTACGTAAGACGGACACGGGCCGGGCCCGCAGGCCACGCCCAGGCGGCCGTCCCGCGCACCCCACGGTCCCCTGCTGTCCCGGGTGACCCGGCTCGGCCCCGCCCCGCGACCTGGGCCCACCCCTAGCAGGCGCGGGGGGGCTCTGTACTCGCTCCCGGGCCGAGGGGAGGCTGCCCCTGTCCCCTCTGCGTGTCCCGGCCCCTCTCCCTCGAGGCCCGGGCGCAGCGGACGCGGCCCTGCCCGGCTGCCATACTGAGTTGAGGGCGGTCCCGGCAAGTTCATTGTTAGGGGACCGTGGATCCACCCCCTGTGCATTCCCTGGCCAGTGTAGGTCGGGCCTGACTCCACGTTGCTCGGGAAGCGTGGGGCGTGAGGCCCCCCGAGCCTCTTGGCCGAAAGGGGCCTGAGCACGCCGCCCCCACGTGGGCCTCGGGGGCGCCCTCCGCCGAGATGTGGCCGCGGGACCCGGGTTTCCCCTTCCCGGCGCCTGCCAGCCTCCCGGTCCCTGGGTGCCCTGTCCCCCTCTCTCCTCCCATTCCCGTCTGTCTGTCTTTCCATTGGTCCGGGCTCCCCACGTGCTCCCCGGGGCTCCGCGGGCGGGACAAGGGCCCGGGGCGGGCACAGGGCGCCCCTCCCTTCCTTCGCCTGTCACCTCCCGCCCCGGTGCGAGCAGGACTTCCGGGACCGAGGAGGTGGGAGCTCGGGCCGAGGAAGGGAATGGGAACGGGGAAGGGGCCGCGGAGAGGGACCGCAGGTCCTGGGATGGGGCGGGGCTTCACTCCAGGGCCCCGGGGCCAGCTGACCCGGGCTCTACCCAGCCCTGTGTCCCCTCTCTCAAGTCCGTTCAGGGGCGGGGGCGCTGCAGGGTCTCAGGAGGTGACCTGTGCAGAAGCCTGGAGTCCTGGGGTAACCCTTGGTGAGTGTCACCGCGTTCTTCCCTTCTCCCAGTCCGTAGTTCCTGGTCATTCGCCGGCGTCCCCGGGGCCCAGCGACTGTGGATGGCAGAAGCCCAGAGCGGGACTGGCCAGCTGCAGGAGCAGAAAAAGGGTAGGTCCCCCTGCCTCGCGACCCCTGGCTTCGGGAATCGGCCACCCTTCACTTGGGGCCTCCCCTCTGGGGTCAGAGTGCGTTCTCACCATCTCTTTAAGTCCCTTGGGTGCACCTGGAGGCGACAGGGGGCTTGACGCCTCTTCCCTCTGCACGCCCCCCCAGGTCTCCTGATAGCCGTGAGCGCCTCCGTGGATAAAATCATCTCGCACTTCGGGGCGGCCCGGAACTTGGTTCAGAAGGTGAAGGTGTCTGTGGGAAGGTGGGGGGATGTCTGGGGGCCAGGACGGCTGGCGGGGAGGAGGCTGCTGGCATCTCTGGACTCGGGCCCCCTGCGCCCCCTCCAGGCCCAGCTGGGGGACAGCCGGCTGAGCCCGGACGTGGGGCACCTGGTGCTGACCACCCTGTGTCCGGCCCTGCACGCCCTGGTGGCCGACGGGCTGAAGCCCTTCAAGAAGGACGTCATCACTGGGCAGCGCAGGAGCAGCCCCTGGAGCGTGGTGGAGGCGTCCGTGAAGCCAGGTGGAGGGGGGCGTGTGGGGCGCGGCGGGCGCCGGGGCTGGGCCTGCGGCGGGACTGGGGCCCGGCCGACAGTGCCCGTGTCCTCAGGCGGTGGCACGCGGTCCCTGGGAACGCTGTACAGCCAGGTCAGCCGCCTGGCCCCGCTGAGCAGCAGCCGCAGCCGCTTCCACGCCTTCATCCTGGGCCTCCTCAAGTGAGTGGCTTTCTTCCCGGCCCCCCCCCCAGCCCCGCCCCGCCCGGGCACTGCAGCGGCCCCCCCACCCCAGCCCCGCCCCGCCCGGGCACTGCAGCAGGGGGATCGCGGGTGTGTGTGGGGGCCGTGGGGCTGCGCCACGTCCCTCCTCCAGTCTCACCTGCTGTCCTCGCCCTGCTGTCCCCTCCCAGAGGGGCCAGAGTCCTCCCTGTCCCTGAAGCTCTGCCACCTCTCCCCCCCCCCCCCCAGCACTAAGCAGCTGGAGCTGTGGTTTTCCAGTCTCCAGGAAGATGCAGGTCAGAGGCTTGATGGGAGAGGATGGGGTTGCTAGGCTACAAGGGAGGGGAGGGGAAGGGAAGGGCTGGGTCTGCTGGTTCCCTCTGAGGCCAGAACCATCTGAATTCATGCCTCTGATCTTCTGATTACAACTGTCGAGAAGTCCCCCAGCCCAGGGCGGGGACCCACATCCTCACTGTGACCTCCAGGGTCGTGACCCTCACTGTGACCTTCTCCCTTGTCCCCAGGACTGGGGCTCTGCCTGGTCCTGCAAGCCTTCCTTTCTGTTCCTTCCCTCCACCTAAAATGCTCCCCCCTCTGACCCCAGCTACCTCCATTCATCCTTGGGGTCTTCCTTCAGTGGGGTTCCACCCCCACGCTCAGACTAGGCTGACGCCCACCCCCATTTTGCACCCACGGCCTCAAGTCCTCCTTTCTGTGGCTTGGTTTTTGTCACCGCTGGCTCCCCGCTCTCGGCCGTGGTTCTGCGTGGGGGCGGGGGGCGTCAGCCCTGTGTCCTACCGCGTCCCTCTCTTCCCTGCCCCGGCGCCCAGCGGCAAACAGGCCTGGGGGAGGGGTGTGGGTTGCTGGTGGGCTGACGCGGGGAGGGCTCGGCCCGGGCGGGGGCTGACGGCCGCCTGCCCACAGGCCTGCTGTGCGCGCTGTACCTGCCCACCGGCTTCCTCTCCCTGGCCCGGGAAGGCTGCCCCTCGCTGTCCACGGAGCTGCTGCTGCTGCTGCAGCCGCTGTCGGTGCTGACCTTCCACCTGGACTTGCTCTTCGAGCATCACCACCTGCCCCTGCGGCCGCCGCAGCCGCCCGCCGCGCCCCGCTCGCCTGCAGCGCTGCAGCAGACTGTGCGGGCCCTGCGGCACTGGGGGGGCCGGCTGGCCCAGAGCCTCCGGGGGGCTCCTGGGGAGAACCCCCCCAGCCCCCCGGGCCCCGCAGGCCCGCCCAGGGCGGGCAGCTGGTGGGAGCAGCTGACCCAGGCCTCGCGGGTCTATGCCTGCGGAGGCGCCGAGGGCTTCTCCCTCCCCCGGTGGGGCGCCAGGCGGCCGGGGGCCGCGGCCGGGGGCGCCCCGGACAGCGCGCTGCCCGTGGAGGACTCGGCCCCTGGCAGAGGCGTGTGGCTGGGGAGGCTGTTTGGAGTGCCCGGGGGCCTCGGCGAAACCGAGAGCGGAGCTCTGAAGTCCAGGTAACGGGGCGCCTGGTCCCCCCCCGACTCAGACCCCCAGTTGGAAACTTCAGAGTGAGCCCTAAGGTTGGGGGTCGGCCGCTGGGTGTTCTACAGCTGGGAGCTGTGGCTGCGGGCGTACCCACGCGCTCCCCGGGGTGCCCCCGGGCCCTCAGAGCCGCGGGCGTCTGCTCTGCCCCCCTGCTCGGCGCTGCCCGGGCTGCACTGTCCACTCCTTGGTGCCTCCGGCACTGTCCAGGGCTCCATCTTGCCCGCTGGCTCCGCGGGTCCCTCTGTGATCACCCCCGACGCCCCTGTGCCCCACGACCGACTCCTGGCGCTTTGAACCCTCCGTTCAGCCCCTCGGCGTCTTCCTCCCTCCCAAGCCCTGGGCTCTCGGGGTCTCTGTCGGGAGGGGGGGCGCCCTCTGCGACCTGTGTCCTCTCCTCCAGGAGGCCCTCCAGCTGGCTGCCTCCGGCAGTGAACGTGTTGGCTCTGGTGAAGCGGGCGGCACCTCCCGAGCCCCCCCGTTCTGCCGAGGGGCTCGAGGCCCCCGCCCCAAGCATGGTGCAGACGCACAGGTGAGGCTCAGGGATGCCGGCGTGCGTGTGCGTGTGCGTGCGCGTGGGGTGTGCGTGCGAGCTCCCGTTCCAGGTGCGTGGTGTCAAAGGCCTCGGGCCGCAGGTGCTTAGTTTGCATGTGCATCTCCTGAAAGCAAGGGAGGGACTCCGCTTTGGCTGCCGTCAAGGCCAGCCGGGCACGGAGGTGTGCCCCTGGGGGCGCTGGGGAGGGCCCGCTTCCCTGCAGTGGCCGTTCCCCCCCGGGCACGGGGGCCGCCCTGCTTCGGGCTCTGGCTTCCTTCGGCGTCTCTGGGTGCGCTGGGTTAGGCTTCTTTTCATTCATTCACTTGGGGGTTCTTCTCAGGTACTTGCCGTGTCCGAGCCTCCCGCAGGGGAGGGGCCCCACGGGGAGGCACCCCACGGGGAGGCATGTCGGCGCCCACCCTCCGGGGGCCTGGGGTCCGGTGAAGACCCCAGTGAATAAACGAGCGGCTAAAAGCCAGTGTGGTGACCCTGCGAGAGGAAGGCCGAGTCCTTGGACGGGGCTTCTTTCCCGGGTTTGGGGACGCAGGGAGGGCCCAGTGACAGGGGGCTCTTCTGCGTGGCCCAGAGGGACAGGTGCAAAGGCAGAGAGGCCTGAGTGCCACCAGGAGGAGCTGCGGGCACCCGCGGTGGCAGTGCCGGGCTGGCTGGGGCTGGACCCGCCCTGGGGCAGTGGGAGCCACCGTGGGGTCTGGGCAGGGTCGGGTCTCCCTGCCTGTGTTTCCGAGGACCTGTGCGGGGGGCCGGGGAGGGAGGTCACAGCCGGGCGCCCCACCTCGCCCCCTCCCAGCACCTCCTCCGCTCACGCAGGGCGGTCCGCGCGCTCTGCGACCACAGCGCGGCGGGGCCCGGCCAGCTGAGCTTCCGGCGCGGGGACGTGCTGCGCGTCGTCTCCACCGTGGACGAGGACTGGCTCCGCTGCGCGCGGGACGGAGCGGAGGGGCTGGTGCCCGTGGGGTACACCTCTCTCGTGCTCTAGGCCGGCCGCCCTCCCTGCACCGGTGTCCCCTCCTGCCAGCTGCCCAGGGGGGGCGGCCTGTGAACACTGGCCGCGGCAGCTGACCGCCCAGGAGCATCTTCCCTGTCGCAGAACGACAGGCACCGCCCGCCCGCGCCCGTCTCTGCCCACGTGTAGAATGAGTTCCCTCCCTCCCCCTCCCGCGCCCACCTGAGTCGCCATCTGCTCTCCTTCCAATACCCGAGGGGAGCCCCCCCACGCAGCCCCTTCCCCGCCCCCTTCCAAGTGGAAAGCCCGCCCCTCCGTCCCGTGTTGGGGACTCCGCCGCAGGTGTGCGCCTCAGCTCCGCGGCCAGAAGGCCCCCTGGTGCCGTGTCCCCCGCACCCCGTGTCGCCTGTATTTATCATGTGCTCATGTCGTGCTCGGGGCCGGTGTCCGGACGCCCCGGCGGGTGGGCCCGTGGTGTTGGTCTGCCTCCTTCCTCCCTTGTCTCAATAAAATGTGGGAGTTGAATGTGTGTGTCACTGCCAGACTCGGGACACGGGCTGCGGGGAGGGGCGGGAGGCCCAGGTGTCCTCGCCAGTCCCTGAAGAACGAAGGGGCCCCTGCTTGTGCCTCTGTTCTGAGGCCCGATGCTAGTGAGACGGAGCCTGAGCCGGTGTGGGCCGAGGGACGTCTCAGTCGCCCCCGAAACGGTGCTCGCTGGCTCCGCATCCCAGATGACGGGCAGGAGCCTGGGGCTGCCCGGCCACCGCTTCCCCTCCGACGCCACCACTGAGGTGGACGAGCTGCAGGAGGCACGGTAAGCGGACACCATTACTTCGTTAGCACGACGAGTGTCTCTCGGTCTCCTGAAATGAGGAGCGAAGGTGGCCTGGAGCTTCCAGAAAACACAGTGGCGGAAATCCCACCGACGGCGGCCCTGCGGGCAGGGGCCAGAAGACGACAGGAGGCTGTCGTCACACCCAGGCAACAGGTGGGGCAGCTGGACGTCTGCCCTCTGGGAACCCGGCTGGCGACAGCTGGGCCAGGAGGGGACGGACCTCAGGGCCGCCTCATAGCCTTGGGCGGGCTTGGTGAGATGCTGGCTGATACATCACACATTCGTTGTCATTCCTAAGAGCCGAGCCGGCCATCCCTGCCGTTCCCTGCTCCTCGCTTTCATTTTGCTTTTCTGTGCCCGGCTGTCCTCTGCGACCCCTGCATCTCAGGTGTGTCCCGGGCTGACGCCTCTGGGAACTCCCAGCTGTGTTCACCGGAGTCTGAGGACTCCAGCTTACGACGTGTCGGCCGCTGCCAGTTCCCGCTGCGAAGGAAGCTTCATTCTCGTGACGTTTGCAGTTACGAAGCAGATACCCCAAGCACGCTTGGGGCCGACGGGTGCGGTCTGCGGTGCCCGCGTGCCGCCGCGGCTTCCAAGGGCCCAGGAATGGCCTGTTTCCCTCGGGTGCCCTGTGCTCCCCTCTCCGGACGGCGTGTCCGGGCCCTGTCCCCAGGGCCTGGTTTCAGAGCGGTGGCTGTCCCAGCGAGGAGTCCGGGCTCAGGGCGGTCGGCGCATCTAGGCTGCGCGCTGCTGGGAAATTCCGTTCAGTTTCGCACGGTCGTCTGGGGCGGACGCCGCAGGGCACGGCACAGGCTGAAGGCGGCAGGCGGGGAATGGACGCCACGGCCCCGTCCGCAGCCCAGCTGGGCCTCGCCGCTGCGGGTGGGTGGACGCCCCGTCCTCGGTCGGTGGAGCCACGCTGGCCAGTCCTGACCCCCCATCCGGGATGAAGGTAGCGACCGGCGTTCCGGCCCCGACGCCAGAACTAGGTGACCTCCCGCCAGTCACTTCACCGACCCAACCTCCCGTTTTTGCTTCCACGAAATGAGGCGAGTGACGGGGGGCTCCGTGGGTTCACGAGCTCTCCGATCGCAGGCACGTCCCTTCCCCGCTGTGGCTTCAGCAACCTTCCCGGTAAAGTGGGGTTCGGTCCCTGAAAGGGCCGTTCTGAAGCTGAGGCAAACGCACGCATACTTGTGGCCTACGTGGCGGGCTAAAAAGGGTGGCCTGACGCCCCTGCCACCCCGGAGGCTCGTTACGCGTGGCGGGATGCGTGGCGTGGGCAGACCGGCCCCGGCCGGGGCGGCCCCACTATGGAGGAGATGGCTTTACCCCGCGGTCCACGGCGGGAGCCCACGGAGGGGCCGGGCGGCTGCTGCTGCTGTGGTTTTAGAAAAATCTCTCTGGAAACAGGACAGAGAAGGCCCTGGAAGATAAACGGAGAACAGGAGGGGGGGAAAAACAGCAAGCTCACCACTCTGTAGTTAGGAAAAGTTTTTTCCATTTAATACTAGACTTTCAAGGATTGAGATGCAAGCTTTTTATGCAATTACATCCAATGTTAAAATTGGTAATACATAATTTACAAAGATTAACATCAAAACAATCATCTATTTAGATATGCTTCTGTAAAAAGGAAATATATTAGCAGCATTTATATTTTCCGCAATCACACAGCCTACAGACATGCAGACTAACCGTCTCTATTTGCAGTGATGTAGTGCTTCGCCCCGCCTTTCAAACACCGGAACCCACCTGGCAGCTGGGGGGTTCTTTTTATTTCGTTATTATAAAATAACCGAAAAATAAAAAAAGGCATTAATTTCTACACCAGTAAGAAAAAACAAGTTTTTGCACTTACCTAACATTTGATTGTCTAAAAAACATTTCAGTTTTTAGTCTTTCAACGAAAGAAAGATAAAATGACAGAGCGTAGTGTCTTTTGCTTCTGTTTTCGCATTTTACAAAGTTTTTTTGTCTTTTTTTTCGGCTTTTTTAAAATTTTAGTGTTTAACACTATTAAAGGAAATATTGAACTTTAAACTCTTTCTCGTCACTTTCCTGCTTTTGACTAAAAGGAGACCCCCAAAGTGCCCCTGCCCCTCCGCCCTCCCACCTGGCTCCCTGAAATGCAACCCAAAGAACCCCTCCAACCAACGGGCTCGGACATGCGACCGCTCCGGCTCCCACGGGAGCATCCGCCACCCAGGCCTCTCAGTCATGTACAGTGCTTCTCTACAGTAAGAAAATACTCCAAACTATGTTCTTAATTCTCTGTTTTCTTTAATAAAATATTTCTTCTGCTTTTTTTCTCTGCTCGAGGGGATCTTTGGCATCCCCTGTCTCTTTTGTTTTGTCTGTTTTTTTTTTTTTTTTGCTTTTTATTTTTTCCCTCAAGATAGACACAGAAAGGAGGAAAAGAAAAGAGTCAATGGAATGGAAGGTGGTCCGTGTTTCTACCTAACGAGTCAGAGCGTCGTCGTCGGAGGAGGAGGAGGAGGGACACGCAGTCGGGACAGCGTTGGTCCAGAATCGGAAGAGGTGACGGGGCTCGTTGCTATCGTATTGCTTACTGGTCGGGCAGCAGATATATATACACATACACATACGTACATATGTACACGCACACGGCTTGGCACGTTAAACCATCTTTTTCCTCTTATAAGAACATCTAAAACGTATATGCATATGTATGTCTGAGAGAGAACAAAGCAAAGCCTTTTCAGTTTTACTTTTAAAGAGACAGCATTGTCTGAACTTCCGGCCAAGAGGACGGGAAGGAAGGAAACACCCTGGATAGCCCCCCCCTCGACGAGGAAGCCGCCGGGAGGGTGGGGGAGACAGGACTGGGGGTGGGGAGGACACACTGTCTCTTTAAGAGAGGGACACGGAAAACTGTACAATGAAGAAACAAGAGTAGTGTTTTCAACTGCTAGTCTACGCTCACAGCAAATACTCTGATAGGCGAATACTGTTCAACAGTCTACGTAGTGACTTCCGTCTGGCGGGGGTTAGAGTTCGTTTTCCGTAGGTTTTAAGGTGATTTTACTCTGAAGTGAATCTCCATTCGCACAGCGCAGCAGACACACACGAGCCGCAGCGCGTGTGCTGTCGGGGGCCGGCCTTCCGCTAGGAACACACACGCCTGGCGGGCGGTGACGGTCACCACAGGAAGTACTGTGCCCTCTGACCCCATGGGGGCCCGCCCTGTTCCACGACTCCGTTCTGGGGAGCAGAGGTAGGGAGGGGGCAGCAGTTACAAGTGCTTCGAGCTGTCAACTCATGTCTCGTTGTGACCTGTCGGCAAGAAGGGGGTGCGGCCCGTCGCCGTCGGGGGACTGGGGGAGGCCCGGCCACCGCTCGGGCTGCGGAGGACAGACGGCGGGGGTGGGGGGCCGGGTCAATCCCCGTGGATTCTGAGTTCTACCTGGGCATAGGAAGCAGCTTCTGAGCAGTGCCTGTGGGTCAGAGGGTGACACAGAGAAGCCCCGGCCGGGGGAGGGGCAGTGCCGTGACGTACCGAGGGTCTTGGTCACCCCCTGCGTGCTCCCCTCCGCCCCGCACCCTGTGAGCCCTCAGGGTGGAGCAGGAGAGGACGAGATAAGCCGAGCTGGTGAGACGGACCCTCCTCCTCCTCTCGTTAGCTCCAAGGTTTACTAAGTACCTAACGCCACCGCCGTGGCCCCGCGCCCTCGCTGGATGGACCGTCCCAGCCCTGTCCACGCAGGGGACAGGGGGCAGGGCTACGCGCGCCGCGGGGTCCCGGGAGCCGAGGCCCGCGCGGCCGAGGTTCACTTCCGGAAGCTACTTTCTGGGACGAACAGAGTGCGCCTTCGAAGCTTCCGGCCCGACCCTTCCTCCAGCAGGTAGGTCACGTCGATGGCTGCAAACAGAAGCGAGAGGGCGCCTCAGACGCCCGCGGCCCCCGGCACCTTTCTCACGCCCCGGCCTCTCTGCCCAAACGCCCGGACGGCGTGCCCTCCTCTGAGGACGCGTCCACTCTGGCGGGTGACGCCACGCTGGTCCTTCCCTCCCCTCCCCCTTGCCCCCGACCCCAGACGGCAGCCGCGCCCTCCTCACCGTTCTTCCCGGGGATTTTGTCCAGGAGGCCGAGCAGGATGTGGTTGAGCCGCTCCCGCTGGCTGAGCCGTCGCTCCTCCGGGGAGCAGGCCGGCTGCGGCTCTCGGCTCCGCTCCTCTGGCTTCCGGTCCCCGTCGCTGGCGCTGGCGTTGGTGTCAGTGTCGGCGCTGGCCCCGGCCCCGTCCCGCTCCGGCTCCGCCGGGCTGGGCATCCCGTCGGCTGCCTGCTCCTGGCTGGCCAGGACCTCCTCGATCAAGGGCAGGGCGTCGTCCTCCTGGCCCAGGTCCTTCAGGGGCGGCTTCGAGCGCTCGGACTTCCAGGATGACCTGCCGGGAGACCGTGCCGACCTGGGGTCAGGCCACCGGGGGCCGGAGGGGACGGCGGGCCGAGCCGTGGCTCGGGGCGAGGGACCCTGGCTTGGTCCCCGCTTCGTTATTTCTGAACGAACCACCCCGTCTCAGAAATTTAATTTCTATTTTAAATTTCAGTTTTCTCCTCGTTTCTTTCCGGACTCCAGAGCTGGAAACACTGCTCGGCTAGCTCTAACCGGCTGCTTTGGGAGCACAGAGATGCGCGGACCAGCCGTGTGACAGCCACGGCCCGATGCGTCAGCCTCTCCAGGGAGGTCCGCGTCTCCTGGATCTCCCCACCTCTCACGGACACTGTCCCTGCGGGCTGAGCTACCGATGGAGGGACAGCAGCTGCCGCGCCCACGAAGAGAAGCCTCAGCGCTTCACGTGGGAACCCCGACCACGCACGGCCCGTCGCCCGCTCTGCCCCCCGGCCCCGGTCCCCGGGTGACACACCCTGGGGTCGCGGGGACACCTGCAAACACCTGACTCTCCGTCTCCAGCCCTTCAAACCTAAACCTGCCCTTGCTGCTGGCCCTGCACTGCGCTCCACCGCGGGGACTCCGGGCGGGGGCAGCCGCGCGCAGGGGTGTCCTCGCTCCACGCCGGGAGCCCTCGCACCCCCGAGACTCACCGCCCTCCGTTCCTCTTGTAGTTGTCTGGGACGTAGTGCGGCTGCAGAGAAGAAAAGGGAGCAGTGAGCGTGCTGCGGGACGGGGCGATGCGGGGCCCGCGGTCTGGGGCCCCTCGGGGCAGGGACGGGGCGCAGCGGACTGAGCAAGCGAGACCAGGGAATTCCAGACGAGGGGCGGGGCTTGGTGGTGGGCAAAACGTGTGAAATAAACACCGTTTAGAAAAATCTGAAAATAATGGGAAACAGGGACGGGGGCTTGCTTTCTGGTTAGACCGTTTCCAAGCATCTACGTTCCACGAGGCCCACTCGAGGACTCGAGGGGGAGGACGGCACCTCCCGGGGCTCCATCACAGCAAAGGGAGGGGCGACCGAAACCTCTGTGGAAGGCGCAAAACAATCTGAGGTCTCTGTTTGCAATGACTTGAAAAAAAAAGTATGCATAGGAAAAAGGCTGCTAACGAGAACGTCAACACGGCTATTTCCGGGGGGGGTGGGATGACAGACACGTGCCACCTAACGATGGGGACGGGTCCTGAGAAGTGCGCCACCGGCCACAGTCGTGTGACTGCGCGGCCCACGGCCTGCCGGGGCGGCCGGGTCCCTCCCCGCTCGCGGGCTGCAGGCCGGGCTGGCACGGCCCTGGGCGCTGGGGGCAGCTCAGCACTACGGGGAGCAGGTGTGCATCTAGCCCTGACAAGACGCCTCTGTGCCTTCCAACTCTTACGTGATGATGTCTTACATTTTAAATCCAGGGACAGAAAGAAAAGCAGTGAATTATATCTACCAAAGGTTTCTCGGATTCTTGCTATTCCTTCTACTCGCTCTTTAAAATTATGAGTGTGCAAAACAAAACCAAATCTTTCACGTGGAGCTCAAGGGCGAACAATATGGAGACGTGAGAGGGAGAGGAGGAGGAGGACCTGACTGAAGTGTAACGAGGAAATCGAAAATTCCCGGAGACGGCTCACGCCAGACTCTGCGGATACACGTGCTTGCGTGGCCCCGACACCCCACGGAGGGTCTGGCGTGGAAACCGGGCGCGGCGGCAGAGCCGCCGGGGAGCCCCACGTGCGCCCCGCGCCGGCACTTACGGAGAAGTCTCTCCTGGGCGTGAGCCGCTTGGGGAAGTGGTCGAAGGCGTAGGGCCGGGTGCACACGGGGTAGCGGTTCCGGTGGATCTTGTAGAACAGGTGCGCCGACTTGTCCAGCCGGTAGTCGCAGATGTACACGTCCTGCTCCCTCACGCCTTTGGGCCTCCCTGCGGGTGCGGACACTGGTGAGGAAGCCGCCCGGCTGCCCCCCACGCCACCGGGGAGCGCCCAGCCCCTCGGGGGGGACGGGCAGCACGCCGGCATCTGGGGGCTGCAGGAGAAAGTCCCCAGACGCTAGTGCCAGGAGGAGAGGGGGCCTCTGCGGGTGGCGATTAATTACTCTTTCTAAAAAACAACAGCTTAACCCAGCAACGTTCAAAGAACTAATCCTAACACAATCGTGAATGATCTTCCCGTTCGCTGGATAGCAAATAAAACCCTCGGGGACTCCTGATTTTTCGGGATTTTACAAGTATTCCGCTGTAGAAAGTGAACACCATGTGAAGGAAAAATGTCTTCCCTTTAAAATATAAATAAATTTCAGAAAGAAGGCTCTGACCGTTTGAATGTAGATGTTAATGAGTTACTGGTTGACTACAATTTGAGCAGTAATGAATGAATTCACTTGATATCTGAAGCCCCTCCTGCCGATACACACGGCAGTGACCTTGAATCAGTTTCCTTCACTGCGGGGAAATACTCAAGAAGCTCTTCAATTGGCCACAAAACTGCAATTCTAGGTGATTGAGCCAAACATCCCAAGAGCCTTCACATTTCAAACAGATTTTAAAAAAATGTCGCAGTGAGTATCAGAGGATTGATGAACCCTCAGCGAAGATGGGGTTGGGAAAAGACCACCCAACAGCACGAGCGTAAACGCTGAAGCTGAGGCTGTGCTTCCAGACGTTCCCAGCGATGGAGACGGTGACTCGGTGCCAGACGAGGAGAAGGCGACCGCTTTAGGCCACAGCACAGACAGCGAACAAAATCTATATTTTTCTGAATTTTCACTGGCATCCCTATGAAAATACCTGAACTAAGTATTTTGATATCGGCCTATTTCTTTAGTATTTTTTTGTCTAGTGAACTCTTTTTATGTGACACGTGGAACGGATAGTCCGTATAAGTCAGGGACAGACATGTGGACTGACGATGGCCTTCAGAACTGTGGAGTGGGTGGGCGAGGCCATCCGCCCACAAACACTAACAGTGCTAAGTAGACAGTGTTAAAAAATGCATTAAAAAAACCCCGAGTATCAGCGAGTACCGAAGACGAGGTCAAGGACAGCGTCCCGGCTGGCCTTGGACAGAGAAGCAAGGGGCGGGCGCCGCGCTCGAGGACGGCAGGACAGGCCGTCCCAGGGCCCCGAGCAGCTACCTTTGCAGTAGGTGTAGAGGTCGAGGACGCAGCAGGTCCCCACGACGGCCTCCAGGGGGATGATCTCGTACAGCGGCACCCGGAACAGCTCGTTGTGGTAGAAACGACGGGAAGGGGAATGGTGGGTCTCGTGGGGCCGGAAGTAATGGTGGCCGAAGGCGAAACGCTCCTCCCTGGAGAGGAGACAGGGGGAGGGAGCGGGCGTCAGCGGGGCCCAGGGCACCCTCGGCTGGGTGCGGGGGTGGGGGGGAGGTGGCGCAGGACCCCGCACGCACTTCTCGTTCTTCCAGAGCTTCTCGATGCGGAAGATGTCGAGCTTGTCTCGGTTGACGTGAGACAGCAGGCGATAGGACTGCCGCACGGGGTGGCCGTCGGGGGTGCGCCGACTGTCCCTCATGAGGTACACACAGTCCCCTGGAAAGCAGAGAGCGCGGGGGGTGAACAGGAGTCTCGAGGGAGCGGTCAGGCCCACTGACCCAACCCGAAGTCTTCACGGCAGGAACGTAGGTCCCAACAGCCGCCCAGCGGACGTGCTGAGCGCCTCCAGACTGTGACAATGACACCAGTCTTAAGATTCGCTTTATGACACCCTGGGCTCTCCGAATCGGTTTTATCTGGGGAAGGGAAAGGCAGGTAGGCCTGAGGACCGAAGGAGAGAAACCCTTCACTCTGTCGCTCCCGGAGGCCACGCGGAGACACGAGGGCTACGCGGACAGCAGGCCCGCCACCGCCCGCCGCGCGCACGCACCTTGGCGCAGCAGCAGGTCGTCGCGCAGCAGGCAGATGAAGTAGACGCAGCCGGGCTGGGCGTAGTGGGGCCGCGGGATCATGGGCACCTCCTGAGGAGCAGAGAGCCAGTGGGGCCGGGCCGGGGCCACGCGGCCAGCCCGCGGCTCGCGGCCGGTGCCAACGGCCCGGTGAGCCACGCGGACATCGCAGGATGAAACACGAAAGCGCCTTTAACGCTTGGGGAAGCGAAGGCAGAGGACAAAACGGGCAGGCCGAGTGCCCCGGACCGGAGGCGACACTAGCTGTGCGGCTGCTCTGTGCCACCCGGAGGGCGTGCACAACGCGTCCAGGGGACTTGGTTGCCACGACTGGGGAGGCTCTGACGCTGAAGCCCACGGGCCAGGAGACAAGCGCGCCGCAGCATGTCTCTGGGGACACAGAGCTGTCCGCTTGGGCGGTGCTGCCCTGACAGTGACAGTGGCGATGTGCCCGACGCCACACGTGCAAGCCGGGCAGAGCTGAGGTCACAGCCCATTCAGGACCGTGGGCGAGGCACGCGGCCGACTCTGAGCCCAGTGCTCTTCCCGCCCAAACGCCAAAGAACCCGGGTGGGGACGGGAGAACCCAGGGGGGCGCAGGCTCCGGGCCGCACGGGCTGCTTCGTGTGCGGGGAGCCGCTGCGCCCACGGGTCCGAGCGTCCCTGTCCCTCGGACCACGCCCGAGAAAGGGCAGGTGGGGAGACGACCCTCCGAGCAGTGCTGAGAATCTGAATGACTCAAGGACGGGCACCCGGGGCGTCAGGGGTGGGGCAGAGGGGACCGCATAGGCCACGTGGCCGGCTCGTCCGGCTGGGTGTCCGCCAGGGCAGCTTACCCGGTCCACGGGCCGGGGGTCGCAGCGCTCACAGAGGTAGTGCTCCACGTCTGCGTGCACGCCCATGCAGTCACAGTGCTGCCACACCTGCAGGACAGGGAGGGAGTGAGGAGCTGGGCGCCTCGCGCCTGCTGATGCGCGCCCTGGCGGCCGGGGACCGCGAACGCGCGGAGGGCAGGGCAAGCGGCGCCGAGCCGCGGGACGAGCGCGCGACACACACCAGAAACGGAAAACGGGAAGAAAAGAAGGGTCTGTCCGGACACGAGCACAGGGACTGGGTCACGGGACACAGATGCGGGCAAACGAATTGTGGGGACAGACAGAGAGCCGGAGAATGCACGCGCAAAGCACCGAGTTCTCACTCACCAAATACTACACGAATGACCCAGGACACGGCGAGCGCCAAAGCCTGCGCCGTCACGATTCTGCTCACTCACCTCACGTCCTCCCCACAAGCCTGTGCACAGCCCCCTTTTCGCGTCAGGTAATGCGTTCAGAGACACCCAGTGGGGCTCTGCCCGGGCCGCGCCCCCCCACAGGAGCTCTCCACCCTGCACCCCTGGACCGGTGCGGTACAGGGCGCGGGTCCTCAGATGCCTATCGGCTAACGCGCCGGCCCGCACCCTCCCATTCCCCGCATCCTAGCACCCTTCCGGCCCGGGCTGCGTGAGACATGGGCGGCGGGAGGCCGGCAGGAAGAAAGGGAGGAGGAAAAAGATGGGAAGGAGGCTCTGGTCGGGGTGGCGGAGCAGGTGAACGCTTGTGCTCGCCTCCTCACAACCACGTCAAAATCAAAACTACAGAACGGACGTCACTGGGTGTCGCCTGAAGTCTAGCCGAACAGCAGTCCTGCAGCTGAGGACACCCAGAACAGGCCACCTTGAGACTGTCACACACACAGCCCAGAGCAAAGCCAAGAAACCTCAAGGTTCTGAGACCGCCTCCTAAGAAACAGTGACAGAAACGCACTGAGACACTGACCACCGACGGTCCCCCCACGGTCACTCTCCGCCACAGCGGAAACAAACCGACTTGCCTGGGGACCGAGGGAAGAACAGAGGAAAGGAAGGACAAAACGAAAGAGAAGAAGAAGGAGAAAGACGATCTGGTGAGAGGTGAGGGGGACAGAAACCAGGGTGACGTGCGATCCGCAGAGAGCCCGTCGCGCTGAGCCCGGAGGGGCACGGGCTGCGTCTCTGCACACGGCCGCCGTGCCCATGGGGACCGCGCTCCTGCTTCGCCCCGAACCTCACCATGCACTTGTCGCACTGGATCATGAGGCCCTCGTCCTTATAGAGGCCGCAGATGCAGCGGATCACGTCGTCGTCCTTCTCGTGCCCGCTCTCCTTCTCGGAGACGGAGGTCTCGCTGCTGTCCGCCTCGCTCGCCGTCTCCCCCATGATCTCGTCGATCTGGGCCGACGCCTCGTGCCGGGCGTGGTAGTAGGCCTTCCGCAGGCGGCAGACGTCTCTCCCGATTGGGGACTTGCGTCCGTAGTACTTCTGGAGGGAGCGGAAGGAAGAGACCGTGTTGAGTCGTGTCAAGCCGGCTCACGAACACGTCCGACGAGGAAGCGGGTTTGCTGTACCCTCCCCAGTGCCATCAAATGCCAGGGCCAGGCCGCTGAAGACCACGTAGACTGGACTGGACTGAATTAATGTTACAGTCTGCGTGGTCATTTTTCCACTGGGTCTACTGTTCTGTCACTGGACTTCTGTCACGGGCCTCACTGTCCATTGAATAAGACACAGAGGGACCAAGAACATGAATGTCACAAGAATAACGGTGAAGGGAAGCCCTCCCTTCGCTTGTCCTGCAGGCATCAGGGACGGAGCCACCAGTTTAAACGCACACAGAAGCCGAGTTTCAGCAGAAAGCTCCCGGATTCAAGACGGCACTAGTTCTCGCATCTCTGTTTGTCTCACTCCTTGTCTTCAGCCTCAATCCTTCCTCCACCTAGTGCCTCTCTACCCTTCCAACACCTGTCCCAGGAGCTTCAAAATCACTGGGTGCGTTTCTTCCGCGCCACGCGACACTCCACCCTCCCCTTCCGATTGGGCCGAACCCAGCTTCTCTCTAACGAGCGTCACCCACTGTGCGCCTGCTCGCGAACCCCCCCGCCCATTCCGATCTGAAGACGCGCTTATAAGTGAACCTGCGGCTTAAATGTAGCGAAACGTCCGTACTACGCAAATAATAAAGACTCACTACAAAATGAGGCTTTTACAAGAAACGCTTTTTTGGGAATTCGCTTTAACCATCCACGTCTGTCACGTCTAAGGGCCCACGCTGTCCGCACACCGCCACCCCGAGCTAAGGGCCCACGCTATCCGCACACCATCACCCCAAGGCTAAAGGCCCACGCTGTCCGCACGCCGCCACCCCGGGCCAAGGGCCCACGCTGTCCACACGCCGCCACCCCGAGCTAAAGGCCCACGCTGTCCGCACGCCGCCACCCCGGGCCAAGGGCCCACGCTGTCCGCACGCCGCCACCCCGGGCCAAGGGCCCTCGGGCATAACCGCCGACGGGAGGCAGGAGCCAGCGGCCGGGCGCTACCTCGGCGTTGCGGAACACCCTGAGCATGTCGGCGTCGAAGGCCTCCACGGCCTTGTAGTGGCCGGTGAGCAGCTGCTTCTCGACGGTGCACAGGTCCAGGGGCTCGGCGATCTTCTCGTAGTAGTCGGCGTTCCTGGAAGGCAAGGCGGGCGTCAGCGCGGCGCACAGCGCGCTTCTGACACGCACAGGTCCCCACCACGCGGCTTACTTTTTCTTCGGGGGGAGGTTCAGGAGCGGGGCCGCCAGCGCCTGTCGCGAGGAGTCTGCAAGAGAAGGCACGCGTCAGCGGGGCGCTCGGTCCACGGGCGGCAAGCCTCACTTCTCCCCGGAAACGCAGCTGCCCCCCCCACCACCCCCCAAAGCTGGGGAAACGATCCAGGTCCTTCCGAGGCCGGACTGCGAAAAGTGCAAGGATGTCCCAGACACGTGGGCAGCTAACGGCAGGGACCGAACGGCACTCTCGGGACGGCCTGAGTGACGAAGGACAGAGGGGACTGCGGGTGGTGTCGGCGGGTCATGGGGAGTGACAGGTGGCGGTGGACTGAGGCATCCGGGCTGCTCAGGGCAGATTCCGGGCCGACGAATCTCACCACAGATCCTCAACTGTCACTGTTCTCGTCCAAAAGGTGTTTCCTGAATCTTAACATCACGCTGTTGGTCTGGATTGGATTGAACTCCAGATAAAGAATCATTTAGTATTGTAAACATTTTCTGGAATCCTTTTCCTTGAAACAGTTACTCTGTATTTACAAAACCAGAATTCCCGAGCCGTGGGGCTACTTCTCACTCGCTACGTTCCTTCCTTCCTAGCGACTTACGACGCAGAGAGGACCGGCCCGTGGCTTCCCGCTCGGGACGCAGTGCCGCGCGGATATGAGATACTGCGGTTTCTCCCTGGGCCCGCTGGGGCCAGCTGGGAAGGCACAGCGGGCTCTTTTGGGCATGTAAAGGCTACAGGTGTCATAAAAACGTCACGTTTTAGGACAGGCTGGTCCCTCCTTTCGTCTCTATTACCTTAGGTTAGCTGTAAAAAGCCCACTATAGTGCAAGCATAAACAGCAGACAAAGAAAAAAAAAAAATTTTTTTTTTTCAGAAATTAGGGAAAGGAAAAAAGACCAGCCAAAGCTGAGGGCAAAAAGTAGCAAGTATTTGTTAAAATCTCTCGTCTTAAACACCTCCAGATTTTCTGGTTGTAACAAGCCACGTACGTGACCAAGCCAGCTGTGCAGAGTTTACGCCCCTTCCCGCCTTCACCCTCCGCGCACGCCCGGAAGGGCTGTGGTGACGGGGGCGAAGGTGCTCGCACACTATCGCCTTTAAAGACATTTTCTTGCAACTTTATTCCTGTTCCTCGACCCAGACCTTAGGGCTTGTGAACCCTCCAAATACGTGCAAGACTACGTAGGGAAAGAATCCACAGCTTTCACTGTCCAGAACATCTGTCCAGAGGACTGACGTACTCGATCTAGGGATGTACAAACAGCACCCCCGGAGGCCAGGGCCGGTCCCGCAGCTCTGAACTCCGGCGCGAGGAGAGCTGGGTGCCCCCGGAATCCCTGGCCCCCGACGGCATTTGTTTCTGGCCCCCGGCGGGGCACGGTCACCTTTGTAAGAGATGATGCCGTCGCAGATCTCCTTGAGGATCTGGGCCAGGCGGGCGGCCCGGGCCACCTCCACGTTCTCCTCCGCGGCCGCCAGCCGCCGCGTGCGCACAGAGCGGGCCGTCTGCAGGGCGGAGAACTGCGTCATGAAGACGTCTGGAAGGGCAAAGCGAGAACGGGCTTCAGGGAGGACGAGCGCGCTGGGGCTTCCCCGGGCGGGCCTCGGCGCATCCGGGCCGGACCGTGAGGAGCCCGTGGGAGACGCCGGCGGCGGCGCGCGTGCCCCCCGGGCCTACCGGACTTGATGTTCCCGTCGTCCCGGCACATGCCGTTCCAGCGCGCGTACAGCGGCGCGGCGTGGATGCTGTCGCCCGCGTGCTTGCCCTCCTCCTGCTTCTGCCGGATCTTCTCCCAGTTCCGCACCAGGAACACGTGGTGCTTCAGCACGAAGTTCCTGCGGGGGCGGACGGGGCACGCCTCCGTCACCCGCCCGCCGCGCGCTTACGCGCCCGCGCCCCGCCCCGAGCCCCGCCACGCGCCCGCGCCCCGCCACGCGCCCCGCCACGCGCCCGCGCCCCGCGCCCGCGCCCCGCCACGCGCCCCGCCACGCGCCCACGCCACGCAAGCTGCTGCGAAGATGCCACGAAGACTCTCACAGTGGACACGCACCATTTTACGATTAAATAATGAAACACGACTCAGTTTTGCATCTTGATTCCCCCCCATAACATTTCACTCTATGATTCACAAGCACCTTCCATATACAGTTTAAAAACCGCACAAAGTTCAGCGCCTGCGGCAGCCTGCCTGAGGCGGAGCGTTGTGGGGCATCGGTACAACGCGAGAGGGAGCTGCCGGGATGAAGTGCCCGCTCGGCACCCATTAGGAGGGGCCGAACCGGCGGATAGGAGCAGAGACGCTTAAAACAGGAACACGCTGGCCACCTGCGCTGGGGCAGCCCAGGCGTGGGTCTCCCTCTGCACGTGACCGGCCCACGTGTCTCTCCACCGACACAATGTGGATGCTTCCATGATTTGGTGTCCACCCTCGTACACACAAAAACCAGATATGACCTTGAAGAAATCCCAAACTACGGGCTTCGGTAAATGGAGATGAACGGTGCCATCACCTGGGGAGCCTTATAAAGTACCAATGCTGGGGCTTCGCCTTCGAAAGTTCTGGTTTAAGTGGTCTGGGTGGTGGCCTGGACGTGAGGAGTTTTTAGAAGTCCTTAGGCTAACATGCAGCTAAAGTAGAGAAACACTGGGGTAAACCATCTGTTTTACTTAAGTTTAACATTTCTATCACTCCAAGTGAAATAGAATAAAAGAGGTAAAATCGCAGTAAAGTTACAAATAAGGACAAACTTTCTAAACGACCAGAGTGTCATCGGGGGAGACGTTCTGTGTCTCGAAGAACGAGACGTGCACGTTCGCTTTGCTTCCGTCTGTCGTGAACCAATCTTAACCGACGTAGCGATGAACACAAGCGATGTTCTGAGATGTCTGTGGCGTGTGTAACGTGGCACAGAAGCGTAAATACTGGTGACAAAAGTGAATACTGCTTACACACACACGCTCATTTCCCTGCCTGCAGGTCCCATGTGAAGGAAGACTGAACTTCCGTTAGAAATCAGGGCAAAGACAGACACGCCGCCCCCCGTGCGCCCGCAGACGCCCTGAGCCTGCTCCGACGCCTGCACGGAAGACGCGGCCCCCGACGCCCGCTCGCTCTCGCCGCGCCGCGCCGGCCCCACAGCCTAACGCACCGGGAGGGGGGCGCGCCTCACCGCTCTCGGTTGGACATGGGCTTCATCTGTAGCTGGGGCGCCAGCCTTGTGGGGGTGCTGATGTTCTCACTGGGCTCCTCGGCCAGGTGGCCTCTCTGAAAGACACGGACGGCCCGCAGGGAAGAGCCATCAGCCGGCCGCCTGGACTGCGTGACAGCCCCGCGGGGACGCCCCGCGCGGCCCACGAGGCGCGGCCGGGGCGGTGGCTCACCCGCTTCTTCAGCTTGTGCTTGGACTTGCGCTTCTCCTTGGAGCGTGCGGACTTGCGGTGCGCGGCCACCGGCTGGCCGGCCCGGCCGCTGGCCAGGCCGTTCACGCGCTGGCTCTTGCCGCCGATGATGCCCCGGCACTTCTCGAAGCCACACTTACACAGTTGCTGTGACGGGGGAGAGGGAGACGCCGTGAGCCCGCGGCCCCGGGGACACGCCTGGCAGGACGCCCGGCGGCGAGTCTGAGCCCCGGGAAGTTCACCCGGAGGCAACACCGGGGAAGCAAACGCGGAGAGACCGGGCCCCCGCACGCCGGGAAAACGTCGCCGGACGGGAAGGACCCGACACGGACAAAGGCGGGCAGTCCCCCCGCGGAGTGCTGGAAGCGGGGAGACCCTCGTGTCCTGGACGCGGGGAGGGCGCGTGAACGACGCCCCCAACGCGCTCCTCGGGCTCCGACCAGGAAGGCAAGGCCCGCAGGCCGCGCCACACGTCACACAAAGCCAGGCAGTCAGGCCGCCCCCTCCGGGCTCTGTCACTCGTACCTGCTTTTCAACGTTGAAGGAGTGGAAGTTGTAGTCGTAGGTGAGCTCGGTCCCCGCGGGCATGTCCCTCAGAGCGTACAGCCCGATCCGGTACACGCCGTTCACAGACCTGCGGGCGCCGACAGGGACAGGCAGGGACGACAGGCGGGGACGACTGTCAGCGCCACGCCCGACAACTGCCTGTTCCTGCTGCAAGTTCCCGAGTGTCCCGCCCGACCTCTCCGCACGGAACCCGCCCCCATTCCACCCGCCCGTCCAGCGCGTCGCACGGCCGTCCCCAGCCAGGTTTCTGCGCTGTCCGTCAGGACGGGTCACAACGTCGCCTGCTTGGAGGCGAAGTCCCTCTCAAACGCGGCTTCGGCCCCCTCGTCATGACCTCCTGCAGCTCCCCCATCACCGCCCCTCCTACCGACGCCGTCTCCCACCGCGGCGGCGACGCCACGTACCATTTCTGCATCTCGCAGTTGGGGTCGCAGCTGTGGTTGATGAACCGCGCCTCGTTGCCCATGCGGTAGCTGTCGATCACCATCCCGCTGTCCAGGTTCAGGCAGTAATGGTCACTGTGGTTGTGATACTGCTCGATCATCCTGCTCCTGAAGAGCGGAGGGGACGGAAAGCCGCCCGGTGACGACGCTGACAGCCGAGCGCGCGCCGTCCGCTCCCCACCCCAGGCGGGCCCCTGCCGCCCCCCGGGCGGCACCGCGGCCCCCGCACCTGAACTCCTGCTCGCTGACCACCTCCCCCAGGTACTCGATGATGAACTGCCCCGCTCGCAGCGGTTCTTTGGTTCTGATGCCCCAGCCCTTCTCTTCAGCTCGGAACCGTTCGAGACACTGCACCCACTCGTGCCTCTGTATCCTCTGGTTGCAGCACTGCTCGCCGCAGGGGCAAGTGTTGGGGGAGCACTCGGCGAAGATCATTCTGGAAAGAAAAGGAACAACTCCTAAAGACGATGAGCTGACGCGTCAAGGTGTGTGTGTCAAATATCTGTGAATAAGTGACATCGGTGCACAACGTGCAGACTATCCGTGTCACTGGCCGTGGCTACTGTGTAACTCTTACACGTACAGTGACACGATATAAATTTAGGGTGATACAGATTAGGCACCGAAAGAAACACTGGCTCCCTCGGCCACCGGGGCGGCTTACGAGACGAGGGGCGCGGCTGCCTTTGGCAGGAAACGTGCACGAAGCAGAAAGCACCGGTGTGAGTCTCACTGGCTCTTTTGTGCTGTAGATTTGCTGATGTCACTAAAACCAACAAGCTGCCCCACTCCTCTGCCCCTGCCGGACATTCCCATTCTGAGAGCTCGTGGTCATGTTTAAAGCAAGGGGCTCCGATGAAAATCAGCCTCTATCTCCATGCCAGCCAGAGTCCACCTTCCATCTGAGAGGCCTCCCCACCCGCTGGCATCCCTGGCTCTGTGGCCACGGTGGCACCTGCTGGTCGCTGATGGTTTAACCCAGCCCCCACCCCCCTTCTCGCTCACTGCCATCACCCTGCCGCACTCCCTCACCATGGCCACTGCGAACTGAAATCCAGGCAGTGTTCCAGAGCCGTGCCTACCTCCTTCTGAACACGGTCTCATGGAGGCCTCACAGCCCAGCCCCCTCCCCATAAAAAAGGCATCATTTTTGGTAAAGGGGATAAGTGACAACTTCCTTCAGGTCCCAGAAACGATAGAAGGACTTCACCTGGCTGCGTAAGACTCTTTTTCTGTCACTCTATCACCCGCGTCTGGTCTGAACGGTTGTCCCCGCTCCCCCCACAATTCACAGCTGAAGCCCCGCTCGCTCCCCTCAGCTGCTCCTTAGCCTGCGGGACGCGAACGGGTTTATATGGAGTTGGCGGGCGGGAGCCTCAGGGTGGCATCAGTGCCTGCCGGGACGACAGGGACGGAGGCCTCGTGAACACGGAGAGAGGGCAGCCGTCTGTAAGCCAGGGCGGGGTCCTCACCAGACCCCGAGTCTACCCGCATCTTGACCTGGGATCACAGCCTCCTGAACCGTGACACATAAATGTCTGCTGTTTTGGCTGCTCGAGCCCGTGGGCATTTCGCTGTCGCGGCCCATCCCTGTGCAGGCCCCAAGGGAGCAGAGCCCACGTAGCGCCCCCTCCAGACGGAGCGCCCCGGGCACCCCAGCGCCGACGCCTGTGAGGCCGGCTGCGCACCGACCTGTTGAGGCAGTCGTCCCCGCAGCCCTTCCTGGCGGCGTCCTCGGGCTTCTTACAGCTGCACGTGGGGGCCTCGTACCCCGAAAGCGGCTTGACGTCGACGTAGACATCTTGAGGGGAGATAGCAGAGCATGAATGAGTGGGGAGCACGCAGGGGCACCTTGCAAGAGCCAGGCTAAGAACACGGAAGGTTTGGAGGCAGGAAAACCAGCTTCCCGCTTACTCACTTGAACGGATTTTTTTATACAGCGGGACATCTGGCTTTTTGTAGAGCTAGGAGGAAAAAAAAGAAACATCTCGATATAGCACTTGACTTCAAATGCCAGACAGCGGCACTGGTCACTAACAATACAGGAAATCATCCATGTGCACTCTGCCCACGTGGAAATGTTTACAGGCCTTTCTGGGCCGGAAACGCGCGAGGGAAACTCTTGGCGTGATCGCTTTCTACCCCGAAATAACAAGGGGACTCGCTACATCAGGGGAGAAAGAGAACGAGGTTCAACAGGAGAAACGTGACTATAAAACGGTTTACGGAAAATGCGGTTTGGATGCGGTTTCTCCAGCATGCGGGTGACCAGACAAATGCAAGTCGCAGCGCAGACTGAAGCCATCCATCGGGACAACGGCACAGTCCATCTGCCGCTGGGGACGGAGGGGACCTGCCTGGGGCTTGTTTAGATGGCCAGGGAGGCACGTGAGACTAAAAGACGAGTGCCCGGCTTTACCAGGGTGGGGACTGTCGGACAACCCATCTCGCCTTTTAACGAAGGCAATTAGTTTAGCAAATGAAGACGACGGGGCGGGCAGGAAAGTGGAGCCATCCCGTTGTAATCAAGACTGCACGAGGGAAAAAACTATCAGAAGGGGGCAGCCCGCGGGCTGGCGTCTTGCCACAGGAGACGTACAGAGCGCCAGCGGCTCGGCCGAGTCAGCGTGTGCGGACCCGCGCGGAGGACCCCGCCGCCCGCCCGCCCTCCCTGTCCCCTCCCCGCACGCGCTCTGGGCCCAGCGCCCCGGACAGACGGCGGTCCTGTCCCCAGAGCAGACCATGCGGAGGGCCATGGCCGCCCGTCTGGCTTCCCCGAACTGAACTCTGGTGGAATTCCAGAAAACGCAGGAGCTGGTCCCCTCATCTGCACGCCCCGTTCTATTTCCCAACGGTTACTCTCAGGACAGGGTTCGGGGACTACCGCGTCATCTAAAAATTACTGGGGGAGACGCTTCAATTAGGGAAGTGAGAGGAAAATAGTACCTTTCTATTTTTAGTGTCCAATATATTTAAAAGGACACGAGCGTTAAGCATTTTCCCTGTTTCCTTTAGCAGAAAATTTTCTTTTGTACGTGAAAAATAAATTCCAAACTTATGGGCAGGCGCCAACGAAAATAAAGCCTGAAACGTCTCAGAGCTGCTGGCAGCACATCTCAGTTCTCCGGAGGCCTGCGTCGAACAGGAGTCTTGCAGAACAGAGTCCCGCCACCAAAATAAAAGCCCAGAACAACAACAGCGGGCTGCCTGAGGAGGGAGGAGCTCACTGCTATTCTGAAGCACGAGTAAAGGCAAATAGGGCACATGAAATATGGATGCAAATTCATTTTTTCAGTCGCTAACCTTCACAGGGACACTTCTGCACACCTCCTCCAGGGAGAGCACTACGGGGAAGCGGAGGGAAGCCTGGCCGCCCGGCCGCCCGGCCGCCCCGGCCGAGGCGTGCACCTGCCAGGTGCCTCGCCGTACCTGATTGTGCTTCCACTGCCATAGGATGTCGTAGGGGAGCTGGAAGTCGATTCTCTTCTGCCTCAGATACTTCCCTGCAAGCAGAAACAGCGGCGGCGTCAGCACCCACCCACACACAGGGCCGCGGGGCCACAGCGCTAACGCTCACCGACTAGGAAGACAAAGGTTTAATTTGATGGGTTTTCCCATCACCGATTTTTAATTTTAGCTACTCTTCTCCGTTGTGTAGTATGCACTAACCACACACACACACACACACACACAGGACTGGGAGGTGGACGATCTCTACGAATACAGTCCACTGACAACCATGCAGCCGGCCAATGAAAAAACCAAAACAGAGTGAAACTCAATCAAAAGAAAGATACTGATGGCTTTGCCTCTTTCCTTTTGAAGGCGGCGTATTAAAATCCGACAAAAACTTGGCTCTTTTTGAAAAACAAGGGGACTGACTTCAAAAAGAGTTTAGCTTCTTTGCGCACGGTCTGAGTACCGGGTTATAACATCCCTCATGGTAAGAGTTACTTCCCCTCTGTCATTCTGTATACACGGTCCCCACGCCCCCCACAGAAGGGCCACCGCGGGAGTTCGGAGAGAGAGTGGCAGCGTCTGAGTGAAACGTGCGTCATCGAGGGGTCACAAACCACGATCAAAGACACTACAAAGCATCTGTTTAAAGTTCACTTAACGAAACACCAGGAGAACGCAAGGTCTGGCCCTGTCGGCCTGGGAAAGGGGGGTGAGACCCAGGAAGACCCGGACACTCTGGTTTTTGCCCCATCGGGAGAATGTCAGCTCCGGGAGGCCAGGATCTTTTAGTTTACGGGCGTTTTGGAGGCATCTTGAGAACCGTGTGATTAAGGAGTAAGCACCGAGTAAACGTTTTCTGAACCAGCGAGTGGATGGAAGCGTCTCTTCCGCGCACAGGCTCGGCGGGGCTCCACCGAGGGCTCCAGCGAGGGCTCCAGCGAGTGCTCCCTCTGCGCCCACTGGGCAACAGCACCGCCTCTCCTCACTTCTTGAGCTCTGCTCTTCCTAAGCACAATGTGTTTCTTTCTTTCTTTTTTATTTTTGATTGGTTTACCAATTATTTTCCCTTGGTTTTACTGAGATATAATCAACGTACATTATTGTATAAGCTTAAGGTGCACAGCAGAATGGTTTGGCTTGCAAGTACTGTGTAATGATGACTGCTGTAAGTTCAGCTGGCATCCATCATCTCATACATACAGCAAAAAGGAGAAAGCAAAAAAAAAAAAAAATCTGTTTTTTCCCTGTGATGAGAACCCTTGGGACTTACTCTGGAGCAGTTCTGATTTTCTCACGCTGAGTGTTCACAGGCCAGGCTGTGGACACCGCCCCACGTCCCCACTGACCTTGAACTGGAAGTTAACTGCTGACCACCTTTCTCCTGTTCCCCCAACCCCGACCGCGGGCCCTGGAAACCGCGAATCTGATTCCCTTTCCTGAGTCTGGTTTCCTTCTTCTGGATCCCACACACATGTGAGATCACGCCATGTTTGTCTTCCTGTCTGAGTGACTTCACTTAGCAAAACGCCCTCGAGGTCCACCCATGTCGTTGCCAAGGGCAGGAGTCTCTCCTCTTTCTTTTAAATGGCTCATTAATACTCCACTGCGTACGGACATCACGGACTCGTGACCCATTCATCCCCTGATGGGCACTCAGGTACGTCCGTGTCTCGTCTTGGCCGCTACGAACATGGAGCATAGGTCTGTCTCTCTCGAGTTCGCGTTTTTGGCTCCTTTGGATATCATCCCAGAAGTGGAACTGATGAATCATATGGCAGTTCTATGTTTAATTCTGTGAGGCCCCGCCACACTGTTTTCCATAATGGCTGTACCAGGATAATCGCTTAAACAGAACCAGCTCCTTCCTGCCTTTACATCCCCACGTGCCGCTCCTCTCCGCTAAAACGGAATTCTCGACGCCAAACTGGGCCCTTTGCCTCGTTCCGAACCTTCTCCGGGATTTCACCACAGGGACTGCAAACCACCGCATCCAACCCTGGTCACTAGACCTGCTCGCTCCAGTACGGCAGTTCATGTCATTCAAACTGTCACCCTCTTCCTCCGGTGTCCATACGCTTCGTGTAAACCCTTTCTCACGTCATGAAGACAGCCTCCCAATCGTCACACCCGTGCTAAGGAAGCAACACTCAGGATATATAAAGACCACCCACAGCTCAAGAGCCCAAACACGAATGATTAAAAAATGGACAAGGACTTGAAGAGACCTGAACAGATTCACTAAAGATTTACAAACGGCCAATAATACGCAGAGAGATGCTCAACAGCGCTCATGTTAGGGAGCCGCAAATCGAGACCAGACTGGGTTCCGCACCCGTCAGGATGGCTACTGTGAGCAAACAGAAAACGACAGGCATCGTCAAGGGCGTGGAGAGACTGAACCCTCAAGGACTGTCGGTGGGGGTGTAAAATGGCGCAGCCACTGTGGAAAACAGTATGGCAGCTCCCAGAAAATGAAAGGCAGACTTACCGTGCGATCCAGCAATTCCACTCCTGGGCATACACATAAAAAAACTGAAAGCGGGGTCCTCAACAGAGAATTGTAAACCCAGGTTCAGAGCAGCATTATTCACAACTGCAAAAAGGCGGAAACAACAGAAATGTCCATCGACAGATGAATGAGCAAACGAAGCGTGCGGTGCGTGCGTGCGTGCGTGCACGCACACGCACACACGTGCTAGGCGACATTAAAAGGGAATGAACGTCTCGTACATGCAACGACAGGGAGACCCTTGAAGACACCGTGCTGAGCGAAATAAGGCAGACACGAAGGACACATTCTGCACGACTCCACTGTATGAGGCATTTAAAATAGTAAACCTCATACGACGTCAAAATTCAAACGTTCAGTTATATATATTCTACCAATAGTTAAAAAAGTCGATCATGTAACATACCAAGCCACTGTACACTTTAAATTGTAGGATAAGTGAATGATGCCTTAATAATTCATTAAAAACATAGGTCAATGTTAAAATGTTTTGCTTTATCCATTAAAAAATTACCTAGAAGACTCAAAAGGAGCAAGACTATTGTGTATGTTCATATTTTTGCTTCCTGTACTTTCCCCCACCTTCCTGATGGTCCAAGCCCCCTCACTGCTCTTCTGTCTAGAGAACGCCCCCGATCCACAGGGTAAGTCTGCTGGAAGCTTAGTTATTCGTCGTCTTCGGAGGCTTTGATCCCCTCTGAATTCCTGGAGGATATTTTCACCGGGTATAGAATTCTGGTTTGACAGTTCTTCTCTCAGTATTTGAAAAATGTGCCGCTTCCGTGGAGTCAGATGACTTTGCCCCTGTAGGAAGGGAGTCATTTCTCTCACTGCTTTAAACCTGATCTGTCCCCAGTGTGCGAGGTTCGATTGCAAAGCGTATGGGAACCGTCTCCGTGCGTGGTTCCCGCCTGGGCTTCACTCGTCGTCTCGAAGGAGCAGGTTTGTGTCCTCTCCCAAGTCTGGGGCGTGTCCAGCCGTCCATCCCCGTCCCCTTTTCTTCCTTCGGAACGCTGAGAATGCGACACCAGCTCCTTTGATACGGTCTCACAGCCTCTGACTTTTTTTTTCTATCTATGTTTTCTTTCGTTCAGATCGAGTAACATTCCACCACCTAGTCCCTGCTTCCTCCTGTTTCTCCTTCATTCTGTCCGTTCTGTTCCTCAGCTTATTCTTTCAGGTACCGCATCTTTCAATTCTAAAATTTCCATTTGGTTTTTCTTTAAATCTTCTATTCTAAAAGCTGAGGCTTTTCTGTTTTTTTTTTTTTTTCTCCCCACGTTTCAAGCTTGTTCATAATTACTTGAAGTTTTTAAATCATAACTGCTTGAAAACCATCGTCAGATTTTAATGCCTTGGTGCTGGCAAACGTGAACTGCCTTTTCAATTCAGTCTGAGATCTCGCTGGTTCTCGGTGTGAAATAGAATCTTCGACTCAAACCCAGCCATTTTTGTATTAGAAGAGTCTGAATTTTGTAAAGGTTTTTATTCTTTTCCCCAAACTGCTCCACCAGACGGAGGGAGAAGGCTGCGGCAGTGCCAGCTGGCGTGCCCGCCCAGCCTCCACTGAGCCCGAGGCGCTGGCAGGCCGGGGCAGGCTCCCTGCCGCGGTAAGGGGATGGTGGGGGGAGCCGCGCTGCCACTGGGCGATGGTAAGACCCCCGACTCATTGCTAGGCCTCCTCTGACATGCCCGATCAAAACAACCTGATACAATATGCATTTTCAGGTCAACAGCTTTATCGAGGCTTAAGTCACACGCCATGAAACTTACCCCTCTAAGTATAGCGTTCGATGGGCTTTAATATACAGAGTGTGCAATCGTCACCACTGAGACGGTTAATTTAATGTGTCAACTTGGTTAGGGTATCATGCCCAGACTTTTGGTGCAACTTTGTTCTACACGTGTCTCTAAAGGTATTTTTCAGGTGAGATTAACATTTAAATCGACAGATCGGAGTAAAGCAGATCATCTCCGGCGATGTGGGCGGCGTTCCCCCCGTCAGCTGACGCCTTAACAGCAGGAAGGCTGAGCCCCCCGAGGGGGCCGCGTCGGAACGACTTCCGACGTCTTCGCCATGCTGCCGGCCTCCCCTGCTGACGGGGACGCGCCAGCGTCCACGACTGGTGCGAGTCAAGTAACGTAACCCTCTCCGTCCCTGTCTCACTGGAGACCTGATATAAGCAGCATCTCAGCATTTTTGTCGTCCCCAAAAGAAACCCTGTGCCCGTCAACAGTCACTCCTCATTGTCGCCTCCCCCCAGTCCTCGGACACCTCAACCTAGTTGGTGCTTCTGTGTATGTTCCTGTCCTGGACGCTCCACGCATGTGGCGTCACGGAACAGTGGCATCCTGGGACCGTCTCCTCTCGCAGGCACAGCGGCCTCCGGGCCATCGCGCCGCGGCCCGTCCCCGCAGCCTCTCCCTTCCGGCTGTCACGGAACTGCCACACGAACACGTGCGTCTCAGGTGCCATGGACGACGTGTTCCTTTCTCCGGCACACACCGGATGGCGGATTTGCTGGGTCACGCGGTGACTCCCGAAGCGTCTCCAAACCGTTTCTGCCGCTTCCCGTCCTCACCAGCGCGCGCAAAGCTTCCGGTTTCTGGACACCCTCGTGAACCCTTTAATGAAAACCGTCCTGGTGGCTGTGAAGCGGCGCCTCGTTATGGTTTCGTCCTTCCGTCTCCCGAATGACCGGGATGTGGCACCTCTTTTCATGAGCTTATTGGCCACTCGTGTCTCTCTTTGGGACACTTGTCTATTCAGAGAGTTTACCCATGTAAGAGTTGTGCTGTCTGTATCTTTTTATCAGAGTTACAATGGTATTTCATCTGTACGGATTTTTGGATACGGGTCTCTGACTTGATGTATGATTTTCAAACGTTTCTCCCGTCCTGTGGGTGGTGGCTTCGGTTTCTTGATGGTGTTCTTCGAAGCACAAAAGTTTTAAATATCGACGAAGTCCGATTCGTCTCTCTTTTCTTTTGGTGCACATGACCTTGGTGGTGTATCTCGGAAATTACTGCCTAATCCAAGGCCACGAAAGTCTCCTCCTTCGTTTTCTTCTCGGAGGTTTGTGGTTTTAACTCTTGATCCATTTTGAGTTAATTTTTTACATGATGAGGCTGGAGACCCACTGTGCCCTTTTGTATGCCCACCTTCGGTCATCCCAGAACCATCGAAAGGACCACGCTTTCCTCGTTGAACTGCTGTGGCACGCTCGCCAAAAATCAACTGACCAGAAACTTAAGGGTATAAATACACATTTTGATAAAGAAATATTTATCATTAAAAAGGTAAAATTTTAGTTGAAATGCAGTTCTCTAATGAAATAAAGAAACCTGATTTCATTAAACAGTTACAAATATGACTTTCTATTCGCAGAATCTGACCCCACTAAGGTAAGATGCATTGTTTCGTTGCTTACACAACTATCCACAGAACTAGGACTGGAGAGCCAGACACGAAGCTCAGTGTGACTGACTCAGAGTCGTGCTTCCTGCTCACGTGACGGAAGTGACCTGTTTAAAACAACTGACTGAGCCCTGCCCTTCCCTAATTATAAAGTACCTGAAAATCAAAAACCGCACCGTCAGGAAAAAAATTCTGCAACATCTTGGTTTTAAGCCCCGTTGAACGGGGAAAAAAGACGCACTACTCAGATAGGGTTGCCATCAGTTATTCATTCTGCAAACCACCGAATACAAATAAGCGTTAGTGAGAGCTAACCTGGGGACTCAGAGGTAAAATCTGTATTTAAATTAAGGGAGCTCCATTCTGGACTTCGTCACCACTATTCGTGCAAGGGATGTGACAGAAATATTGTCCCACCCTTATTCTCCGTTTTCCCTTGGGGTTAGAACAGACTCCTCCGTCTCCGTCTCCGTCTTCGCCCCAGACCTACGCCCATTTCCCATCCGGACAAAACCAGTAAGACCACCATGGTCGTGCTTTCCTTCCCTGGGACTTCGAGATGACTTATTTTCAAAGCCTACTTATCACGAGGAGGTTCTAGGAAACGGCTCCATCTGCCGAGACTCTGCTTCCCCTGCTGTGACCTCACTGGTGAGAACAAAAGGCTTTTTCAGAGGAGCGCTGGCATCGGGCCCGGAGACCAGGGAGCTCGCGGCTCACCTCCGCTGCGAGGCTGGCGGGGCGAGGGTGCCGAGACTTAAGCCTGCGGCTCCGCGCTGCAGCGAAAGCGCCCCGGCCGCCCCGTGCCAACGAAAGGCACCTAATCCTCAGGGCAGAGCTGGGCCAAGCCTGCCGCTGGGCTCCGCTGCTGGCGCTGGGCCCCTGGGGAGGAAGGGGCGGGGATGGTGTGCCACGCAGGAGAGCCCCACAGTCAAGAGGGACGAGAGCGCCACCGTCGAGGGGTGCGCCACCAAGCGCAGGGTCAGCGTCTCCAAGGAGGAACCACCTGTCACCTGCCTTTAGCGACTTGTCCTGATTCCTCCCCCTCCTTTCACTTCTACGATAAATAATGGCTAAAGTTCTGTTATGTCCCAGGCACTGGGACACCGAAGAATAAAGAAGACAAATGACCCCGTACTCCTGGGCCTTATGATGTAACGGGTGAGACGGAGAATAGACGACTAAAGAAATATATAATTATAGACTGTAGGGAGGAAAACAGGGTCCTGTGACGTAGAATCCAGGAGGGGACCCTCTTTGGTGGGACGATCGGGAAAACGATTTTAAAGAAAATGCTCTTCACGCTGACGCTGGCGTCAAGCTCCCCCTTCAAGGACGCGAAGAAACCAAGGCGTCCCCGGGCGGGAGGGACTGGGGACGCGCACACTTAGCGCAGCGCCCTCTGGTGGCAGGAGCATGGGCTGCGGGGGTCCGAAGGGAGACCCGCGCCGCCTGACGTGTGACAGGTGACAGGTGGGGACGGACACACGTGGAGCGATGGGGCAGGGAGCGCCAGACCGTTCTTAACGTCAGGCCGAGGGGTCTGCGGCCGGCCCTGACGGCATGCCGCGGAGAGGTTTTAAGGGTGACCTGGGGTAGGTCACACACCTTTGCTCTCTTGCCGTCTGGAGAGCGGACGGGAGGGGACAAGGACGGAGGCGCACAGGTGGGCTGGCAGGCTCACAGCGTCACGGGTCTCGGGGGCGGCAATGGAATCTGTTGGGAACGCACACGACAGAACTTGGAGAGGGACAGGGTGAGGCACTGAAAAACGGGACGCGTCTAGGATGGCTTCTAGGGACCTTTTACTTATCTGACAAGCTTCACGGCAGGGCCCAGGAGGTACTAGACCCCGAACGCTAAACCAGCCCTGACACCTCCGAAAGTCGACGGAAAGACAAGGCCTGCTCTGTTTCCAAGCAGGTAAACGACCAGGCAAACGAGAGGGCCCTGTCGCTGTGACTAGTCCACAGCCGTGCATCATCTAGCTCCTTGTGGACACGGACAGAGCCCGGCGCGGAACGGACGGTGGCTGCGCCTTCCTGGACGACGTCCTCAGGGAACCGAGCGCTCCAGATGTGCGCTGCTCACGGGAAGATTAAATCCCTTCGCCTCCCAGACAGCAGAGTCTGCGGCACTCCTCAGAGCGCGTCTAGATGTTAACAGAAAGAGCTCCGCCCCGCTGCAGACTCAGAGATGACAACGAGAGCACAAGGACACTCACCGACGTGGATGGGCGCCGGCAGCAGCCCGTAGTCATGCTCCCCCGGACAGTACTCCAGCTTCTCCTTCTTCAGCTGGATCAGTCGGCTCTTTGGGCTGCGATGGGAAAAGAGCGGACAGCAGTCAGGGGCGCGGGAACTGCCTCCCGCGGCGAATTATGGGAGACAGGTCCCTCTGCCACGAGCTTTTGTGTTAACCGCGGCTTAAATCTTAAAATGTACGTTTGGGGGAGACGGATGCCAAGTGCTTTCAGATTTTTTTTACATCTGCATTTCTGGAAAAACCTTCTAGAAATTATACGTAGGAAAGAGCCTTGTCTGCATTCACCAATGGTTTTGCAAAAAAAAAAATCTCAATTTCACATTTGATAGAATGACTACGTTGTACCTGGTTAACGATTTATAGTTTATATTTTCCCACGTCATTGTTTCTATCCATCCTGTGGAGTAGGTATGAGGAACTGTTAGCTCTAGTTTTCAGATCTGAAAACAGATGCTCTAGGGGGTTAAGGGACTTATCTTAATTCGAGTAGCAGGCAAGGACATTTACGATAGAAACCGCGGGGTCTTGCTCGACTCCTACTCACTCACTATTCTATTATTCCGCGATGTTCCTATAGGCTTACCTCTTTCATTCACTTACTGATTTGTGTCCCTAATGTTTGGCATGAGACAGTCTCAAGAGATTTCACAAGCATGTAACAGATGGGGGGAAAAGAAGAAAAATGAAAAAAGGAAATGAGAAACAAGAGAGGAGAGCAAAAGGCCTCAGGAGGCCTCATTTAGTGTGCTCTGATTTTATTCTGGCTTCCAGTTCTAGTACGTAAGGCAAGGCCGACACAGTTCTTGTCCCTCTGAACGACAACAGCAGCCTGAGTCTGCTCTATCTCTGCAGATGAGGAAATCGGAGGCCCAGGGAAGGCAGGTGCTTGTGGACTCCCAGGTTCTTAAACCTGAAGGCTGTTCTCCCTACGGGTCGTGCGGTGATGCACTCGGCAGGAAGGGACACTCAGGAAGTCCGGGTCACGTCTGTGCTAAGAAACAGTGGTGAAGGAGACAGGTCCCACTCTACTTGGGGACCCAAATAAGGAGATAAGAAAAACAAAAAAATCAGAAAACTAATAAATGCCAGGTAATCATTAAAATGTGACGAATAGAGAATAATTTGGGAGGGTTTTTTCGAAGGGCGTGACATTAGCTAAGATGCAAACGCTACCGAGCTATCAGTGAGGGGAGGGTCTGGGGGATGGAGAGGGAGCAGGCAGAGGGGTCGGCGTGACACTGGAAGCGAGAAGGATGAAAGGTGGCCCAGCGGCGGTCCAGACGGACTCAGACACCGCGTCACACGCGGTGCTAAGGAGTGTGGGAAACAGTCACGAAGGAAGAAAGAAAGATACTAGATTGTTCCACTCAGATCTACAGAGCACTCTCATCTTTAAAAACTTACTTAAAATAATGATCGTGAAGAGAGAGATAAAACTTTTAACCCAAGTTATATTTTTTCATCATCAAAGTTGAATACGTAGATCAAGACCACTGTGTTTGGAACCAGGCACCCTATGAATGAAAGCTTGGTCTATACTTTATTAGATCCCAGATTTACAGAAGCTAATGAAATGGAGAACAGAAAAGTTTTCATCGAGCTGAAACAGGAACGAGAATCGTCAGTGTCTTCGCTTTCTATAACGGTCTCATTCTCGGAGTAATTTTTGGTTGAATCTTTATAGATGACTTACAAAGGACTCTGCTTCCATTCATTATATTACTGGTAATTACAATAGGTTTACTCTCATCATCTAAAGGTGGCTTCTGATTTTTTTCATACGATTAATCGTCTAAAAGCCACAATTACAAGTAAACCAGATACTGTCGGAAGAAACAGCCAAATGGCCTCAGTAAACGACTACCAGTCACGCCCCAGAAAGGCCCTCGTCCTTGCAAACCACGCTGCGTCTCTAACACCCGACTCGCTGCACTGGGGGGAAGGAAGACCTCTCACTCAGCGATGCAGCTGGTCACCATCTCTCCGGGGCTTTAAACGTCTCAACCAGACTGCCTGTCGAGCCGTACGTTCCCCAAGGGAATACGAGGTCATGAAAAGTACGGAACACTTTATTCATCTGGCCAAGTGCTTGGAACGGAGGACGCATGCAATTAGTTAACGAGGCATGGATCATGGCACGTATAATGCCATTTTTTCCTTATCTTGTTTCTTAATCAACAGAGAGCACCGTCAGAATCCGAACCACACAGACGTGACCCCTAAGACGGAGGGCAGACCGCGGAACGTGTGTTGGCCCCAGTGACACGGTGCCATCGCTGTCTCGCGACGGCCGTGGGTGTCCAGGACGGACTGGGCCCTGCGCCCCCCACACCCGCCTCGCGCTCTCCGTCCGGGTGTTTCCCGACGGGAGCGAGCGGCGGGGCTCCCCGACGCCGGCGGGCGGGCCTGCTACTCACTCGGTCGTTTTGTACACGTCAGAGTACAGCCCCGCCTTCTGGTACTTCTTCTTCGGGGGCCGCGGGGCCTTCTTCTCCCTCGGGGGCAGCGAGAGCACAGGCTGCACGGTGCTGTCGGGCTCGGGGGCCTTGCCCGGGGTTTCGGGGGGGCTGGGGATCTCAGCGGCTGCTTCAGCGAAGCTGCAAAGGGAGGTGCAAAGGTCACGTCACGGTGAGAAAGTCTCTTCCGGCAAATGATGTCTGTCTGAAACACGTGACAGCGATGACTCAAAGCGACACGGCGACGTCCTCCTCTGGGCATGCCAGGGTGACAGGCCTGTCCTCCCGACGGAAACGGACAGTAACACCGTAAACTGCTGCGAACCCGGAGAAAGGTTATGACACGCCGGACGACAGTTAGTGGAGCGCTGTGATTCCTCCGAAAAATGGAAAGAAAAGCGAGCGAGAGGCGAGTCCCTCAGCCTGTGGCCTTTACGAGAAGGGCTGGGCCGGGGGAGCAGAACCGAGGAAGGGCATGTGTGCAGGCGGTGTGGAGCGGGAGACGGGGGTGCAGGGAGGGATGGGGAACAGGGAGAGATGGGGGGACAGGGGAGGGAGACGGAGGCACGGGGGAGTGAGGTGGGGACACGGGGAGGGAGACGGGGACACAGGGCCGCGCTGCAGTGGACAGTGGCCCAGGAGCTGCGCACGTGTGGCTGAAACGCCCAGGGCTGGGCCAAGAGCCACCGGAGGCCCACGCCGGGACAAGTCCACGCTCAGGTCCACACGGGGGCGTGCAGAGACGTCGCCAACCACGGGGCGTTCCACGGAGACCCCCGGGAAGGGGACGATGCCCATTTCTGTGGGGCTCACATACCCCAGGACTGACGGCCAGCTCTAACGCAGCCTCAGGCTTCAAAAAGACCTAAGCTGACGCGCAAGTGACCTAACTGCCCTCAGAGAAGAACAAGAACCGGACGCGCCATAACGAGGCGTTCACAATGTAAAAAACTAATAATGACAAAAATTTAAAGAGTAATGGTCAAAATCTTCCCTCACTTGATAAAAGGTATAAACTCAAAGTTCCAAGAAGCTAAGCACACCACAAACAATATAAACGCCACACAAGGGAGACACGTCATCATAAAACCGCTGGAAACTGTCTGATGAAGAAGATAAAATGGGCCAGAGGGAAAAAATACACCATCCGCACAGGGGTACAAGAATGAGCGCGGTTTCACGCGGGACACGCGAGCCGGAAGGCAACGAAGTAAAAAAAAAAAAAAAAGAAAAAATAAATCTAAATGAATCTAAAACATCTTTAAAAATTAAAGTGATTCCAGTTCCAGGCAAAAAATAGATACTTCTACTTATCCTCCAGCGAAGGACACCTGCAACTGCCGGGAACCGGAGCGCACAGACGGGCAAGGGGCCTGGGGCCTGGGGCCGGCGCAGTGACACGGCAGGCCACGCCCCCGGCAGGCCACGCCCCCACTTCTCTCTCTGCCTCACGCTTAATGGTGAGGACGAGACAAGCTCAGTGTCAAGGACAAGGCAATGCGGCTCTCAGCCCTTGTGTTCAGCACCACGGGGAAGGCCCAGCCTGCGCAAAAATGCGAGGAAAAGACCTCACAGTGAGGGTGAGCCCTTTAATTTTTGTTCTTGTTCAAGATTATTTTGGCTATTTGGGATCCCTTAACATTCCTTATGAATTCAGAATAGAGTTTTCTACTTAAAAAACACGTCTCTGGGATGTTGACAGGGACCGCACCGAATCGGTCGTCTTTGGGGGCACCACTGACATCTTATCTTTGTCTTCATGATCTCTTCAAATTTCATAATTTTGTGGAAAATAAGTGTTTAGCGTGGCCGACCGCGACACCAGGATACCCTGGGACACAAGGGCTGATCTGACACGACACCTTTTCCCTGTGAAGCGCCCTCTTCCCTGGCCCTCCCCTTCCTAACACGGGCGATCGAGGTGTCACGAACTGTCGCTTTCGGGCCACAGTGAAGGCAGAGACCATTCTCTCTGCAGGCCTTTTAGAGGCTCAGTAATTAAACTGGGATAACGCTGACACCAGAACAGGCTGATGGGAAGAGAATACAGAAATATAAAAAAAACCCTACCAAAGATGCGTTAAGAATTTAATATGATAAAGGTATTATTTCAAAAACCAAGAAAAGGATAAATTAATAAATAATGGCAAGTCACCATTTAAAAACTCAAAAACATGAAATCTTTTTTTAAATTAATTTTTTTTGTCTTTCCAAAAACCCAAACCAAACCAAAAAATATTTTACTAGAATCCACTGGGAGTATAAGGGTAACTACGTACAACATGAAAACGGCCACGCTTACGAATCGGCCTCCTGGAACCATGGCCGGCCATAAGCGCAGCACTCAGAGCTCATGTGGGGGTACATCTCAACTATTTTGAAGTCCTACGTGCAAAAAATTAATATGTGATCCATCAAAGGAGAAGAATTAAGTGAACCATGATGTATTCCTAACCTGGAATGAGGCAATTCTATGTGTACTAAGGACAGAGACACACGAGGAGAAGCTACAAGAGTGAAGTGTGTCACGTTGCCCATCTCACGCGACAGCTGGGCCCGTGCATGCGTGTGGGTGGGAAGGCAACGTGTCACAGGGCACACACACATCACACTTTCACAGATTCGCCCTGGAGCAAAACAGGATCTGACGGCAAACGAGATCATGTGAAAAGAGACTCAACCTTTCAATCCGTAAATTTCAAGTTTCACTGATTTCTTTACAAGCATGTGTTATTCATGGCAAAGATTTAAATCCCATATATTGTCCAGGAAAAAAGGGTAAGACTCTTTTATAGATGCGTGCATAGAGAGATACGAACCCTCTATCGGGTTCACCAAGCCAGCTGACATCAAAAAAGACCGATTAACTGTCGTGTCGATGTAGGCAGAAAAACATAAAGAAAATCAAACGTCAACCACACACACGACTCCGCTGCAGAGACACGTCACGTGAGTACACGAGCCAGTCCGTCCGCTCGGGCAGCGCGTCCAACACGGGGGGACTCACCTTCCCGGGCTCTCCTGCCCTTCCGGCTCCGGGAAGGGCTTCTGCTTTTTCTTGGTCTGCTCTTCCAGCAGCCAGCCCTTCCGCTTCAGCCCCTTCCTGTGCTCCGGGTTCAGGGCGACACTCTGGACAACGGCCTCGATGACGTCCGTGACCGTGTCAGGCCCGAGGCGCAGCGCGGCCCCCTCCTCGGCCGCACTCAGCTCCGGGCCGCCGAACTGGGCCGCCTGCAGCGCCTGCATGGACACCACGGCCTGCAGCGGGCACTTCCGAGGCCGGCCCGGCCTGCGCTTCACGAAGTTGTTTCCTGTCCTGGCCTGTCGCTGAAGTTTTTTGGCCTTTAGGATCTTATTGACGTGGTCCAGGTTCTTCTTCGTGGCCAAGATCTTGTCGTAATTGCACATTTTCCGAGCCTGGCGCTGCATGGCTTCCACCACGCTTCTCTTGATGTGCCGGGGGGAGCAGGCGCTCGGCAGCTTCTCGGGCAGCAGTGAGAGGCGGCCACCGCCCGCGTCGCCGGGGGCCGCGGGCACCAGGAGGCCGTCCGGTTTCCCCAGGGCTCGCTCCTTGCCGTGGCTGTGGCCCGGACTCGGGGAAGGGGGCACGGAGGCAGATGCGATCACGGCGTCGATGTTCTTCTCCAGGGCCTCGTGGTCCTCGCGCCCCATCCGCTGCAGCAGGCTGTCCACGGACTCGTCCCCGGCAGCGGCCAGCCTCGGGCTTCGGGCGGGAACTCCGTTCACTGGAGGAGACAGAGCACACGGGGACGACAGCTGACACGGCTGGTGACTTAAGTAACTGCACGCAGGACAAGTGACGAGGAGCACGGCTATATTTTTCATAGCAAGGCCAGACATCACATCCTAATACCACATGCACCTGTCCTTCCGTTCCTGAATGAGGTACGTTACAGTCGCCAGAACAAATTCAAAATTAGCCTGTTTCCCTAATAATGTGATTTAAAAAATAACAATTCTCACTCTCTGAAATGAGGTACAGAACGAGTGAGTTTATTTCCTTAAACATGAAGATCCAGTTAAAGCCCTTGACAGTTAAATCAACCTTGGATCTCGGCCGAAGAGCTAACTTTAAATATAGGTATTTAGAAACAGTTCAGCGCTGTTTCTGATGTTTAAAGACAAGGGGGATAGAGTGAAAGTTTTCTTAGGGAAAGTTTAATATCTTCAGAATAGAAAACACCCGTCTTCACTAGAAGAAAGACGTGTTGACAGCAAGATGGAAACCAAGGCTCTTAGAAAAATTGTTATCTCAGCCGCCCCACGGTTAGCAACTTTGTTTCCTCCGGTGGGTGCCACCGGGCAACTGGCAACTTTTTACGACTTCCCTCAAATAGTATCCAACGGTCTTGTTGCCATTCCGTATGTTTTAAAATTCTAAACTCCCAGCTACGCTTCACGTGACGACTCGTCAAACCCTGTCCTCCACGGCCTGAATGACGACACACTCTGACCCTCTCCCAGTCACTGGGACCCCGGCGGCCTGAGCGCACTTCAAACACGGGCTTAATCAGGTGTCTGCCTGTTTAAAGCCCTTAAGATGCTCATTGCTACATTAGACAACTGTGCAACATTTTCCTCGCTTCAAGCCATCTGAGCCTCCATCTGGAACCCTTGACTGCGGTGACCTTAAACTAAACTCCAACCCCACACCTTCCTTCTCCACTCAAGTATCTGAAACACTGTAACCTCCGAGTGGAAGAATGTCTGCTCGCAAACCCATCTGCTTAATTACGTCCGCTCTAAGGGTACCGTGGGAATGTCGCTTCCCTAAGGAGACCGTCCCGGACCAGCCCCGCCCCTCCGTGCCATTAAGAGTCACCATCTATACAGCAGTAGCCAAACCTCCCTGTGGAGAGACGGAACTCTGGATCCCGTCTCCTTTATTCGCTGCAAGTAAACGAAACTACCTAAACACAAACAAAAACACCTAAACAAATAAAACTCCCCACCGCCGCCAAAATACCAATGCCCACAATACCTTCTCCTTTCCTAGCGAGCGTCACACTCCCAATTAGTGACAACGTCCGTGACTCAGAAGCAAAGCGTGGCTCACGAAGTCTGATGGTGTCACCAAACTCACTGAGTCTCCAAGGACCACGGCGTCATCCATCAGTAAACACGGAGCGGAGGCGTCAATCCCGGGCTCAAATTCCCACAAATCATTTGTCTCCCTCCCCTCGCCGGCCGCCAGAGCTACCGGATGCGTTTACTTCGCGAGCGTGACTGCCGCGCACCGAGTGTCCCCACCTTCCCGAACGCTCGCCGGACAGCTGCTTTTCGGGGGCCTGCCAAGCACAGGCCGCGGATGGAAGGCCATCCCCGGCCGCCTTACAGCGGCGAAGTCTTGTATGAGACCGGGTGCACTTGCCACGTGGACGTTTTTCTGAGTTCTGCAAACTCACACCCGCACACTCACCATCACGACCGACACACAGCATCGCCGTCGCCCTCCAAGGCCCCCGGAACCCCCCCGAGATGGTCGGCCCACCGACATGGCCCCGGGAGGAGCCGCTCCTCCGCCTGAGCACTGCAGAGCGAGTCTCTTCTACAACTTCACGCGCGATGGCCAGACAGGAGCGCACAGCACGCTCGGGTCGCTCTCGCTGGCAGGAGCTTCACGAGCTCTCCCTCCGGCCCTCACCTAAGCGGCCTCAGTTTACAGACGGGAAAGCTGTGGCTCCAACGGTCTCCATACCCGGCCCTAGAGTATAGACCCTTTGCTGAAGCGGAATCCACCGGATCCGCCTCGAAACCCTGGTTCCCCCCCGCCGTGTCGCGCCTTCTCCCACGGAGCGCGTCCAGCCACGCCCCATCCGAGAGGCCTCTGACGTCTCAAACCAAAGTCATGGGCCTTCTAGTTTAACTGTGTCACAGCAGCGCATCTGCGGAGTCGTGGTCTGGGGACACGTCGACATCCGTCGCCCCGCACTAGCTTCGAGAACCCCTCGGAAGCGGGCCGGCCCGGCGAAGGCGGACACCGAGCGAGCCCGCGAGCCACGCACCGACACCGGCTCACGGAGAGGCCTGGCGCCGACGAAGAAATTCAATGTTCGCGCCATAGATCTCCACTGATCGCCCAACCACAGACACCTGGACAGAAAGCTAAGACCGTGTCACGTTCCTGGTCAAAACGTTCACTGTTTTCGAAGCGTTATCAAGACTACGTCACTGGTCCCCAGACTCGTCCTCGATCACTATCGCGACGGTGGCCACCCTGGCTCTTTTGTTGAGCGTCCTGAACTCACTGTTCTCCCCCGCACTTGTCCTCCTCCCACTCCCCGAAACACCCCCTCTCCCCGGACACCGGTAAGTTAAAATCGTTCCCTCCCTCCAGTGCTCAGAGAAGACAGACCGCAGCATCCCCCCTCTCTCTCGGAAACACACAGCGTCACCAGGGAAAACAAAACCGAGAATACGAGCTAAACCCATGCGTTACGGAACGCTGTTACACGGCAAGAGATCACCATCACGCGCGTCTAAGTGCCGCACAGAGAGCAGAGACAAGCGCTCCCGGGCTGCGTCCCTCGCGCACTGCTTCGTGTCGCCGCGGAGACGGAATCACTGACCGCCCTCCCGTAGCGCCTCTGCCAACTCCTCCCGCTCAGCGCTACCACCTCCGTTTCTGGGCTGCCCACTCTCGTGCCTGTCCTCTGGGAATGCTCCCGACGGACACAAGGCGTCCCCACCCACATCTGCGGTCCCAGCCACCTGCGGTCAGTGGCAGCCTGAACACGCTGGACGGAAGACGGCAGAGATAAACGGTTCCTGCGCGCTACACTTCGCGGGGTTACGAGCCCGCCCCGCTGTCACCCCTCTGTCCTGACTGCCCGCGCCAGGCGGCCACCCGGGAGCCGGCTGTGTGATCGGGTCCGCTGTCGTCCCGTCCCCACGGCTCTGCTCAGTGATGCCCCACGGCCCAGGGGCCGCGGCGCCGGCACTTCAGATGAGCCAGAGGCCGCACAGCGCCTCCTTTAGGTGACAGGGTGACAGGTCTCCACCACACGCGGACAAGAGCAGCCCCGCGCTGGGGCTGAGATCTGCGGAGCCGGAGGGAGGGAGGGGCCCCGCGCTCGTTCTGCTGTCGCACTTCGAAGCGGAAAAGCCGGGCCGGGGGACGGCGCAGGCTTAGTGACGACGGGAAGGGACCGGCAGGAGAGGGCCCGCGTCTGCAGGTGGGCGGCACGAACCGGGGCGGGGTGTGTGGACAGGGGCCGTCCTGTCCGGGACCCCGGGGAGGGAGGGCCACTGCCCGGCCCCGCGGCCCTCCGTTCCGATCCCACCCCGCGGCCGCCCCGCCCTCCCCACAGCGCCACGTAAACCCCGCTCCTCTCCGGGGGCCACGCGACGGTCTCGTACGTCTGTTCACGAGCGACGGGCGAGTGTCCTCGAGCGAGCGGCACGTGCCCGGGGAGGCGGTGCTCTCAGACGAGGACCGCCTCCGGGCGGGGCTGCAGCTCCTGCTCTCCGCCGGCCGCTGGGAGGGCTTCTCGGAGGCGGCGGCGGCCTGGGGACCTGGGAAGACAGGAAACGACAGAAATCAGGAAAACGCGCGTCTGAAGCCACGGCAAATCACTGTTAGCGCCTCGTCACTCAGTGGCGGCCACTGCCGTTCCCGGGAAAACAGGACAGACACCAGGACAGGAAGGGGCGGCAGGCAGAGGACAAACCACACCGGATGCTGCCGACCGAATGTCGCGGGTCTCAGACAGAAGGAAAGCTCATCTCAGTGAAGAATGAACAGCGTTCACGACTCGGTCTTTCCGCGTTGCCACTACGAGACGCGCGGTTGAGATAGCGATAAAAACCACGAACCACACTCTAAGCAAACCTGGTCCTCGCTACTGGTTCTAGCTGACACACAAACGGACAAACTCAGGGCTGAGGAGCGGAGAGAGCAGGTCGGGCCGAGCATTTCATGTAATAGAAGCAGAGACGAAAGTTCAAGCGTTGGACCTAAAAGCCACGCGTCCCATGTCATCCTCAGAGCTTATTTTCAGTCTATGTTTTCCCGCTGTCGCACATTCTAGAAGAAGTGATTACTTTACCCATGGAATAGAATAAACCTCTTTTAAAGTCACACGCTTAAGGTTCTTTGCTCACATACACGAAAACTCATGAAGACAAAGAAACGCAACGTCCTTTGAAAAGGTCTCGTACTTTCCCCCAAACCCCAAATAGATTCCGCATAATTTAGCGCTTCTCTTCCTCATGGCACGCCACTCAGGAAAGGTTATTTTCCTGAATAAACTATTCCTGGTTCTGCTCCTGGGTTCCTTGTGACCTGGGAAGCCAGCTGTTCAGACCACATCATAAATATTCATTTCGTGTTTGTCAAAGAACTAGCAGCACTCGGAAGTGTCCGCTTTTAACTTGAAAACCAGAGGGAACAAAAAAGCTTTACGTACAATCGCGGGCACAAAGGTGCGAGAAAGCCAATACCCGAAGATGAGATTTGTAAGATCTGCCTCAGAATGAGAACTGACTTTGTAGTGAAGTGACTCAGTTCCGTGGGGGACAATCCGGGCACAGGACTGAATGGGGCTACGTTTCTAACACCTCCTCCTCTGGGGGGCAGAGACGATGGCTCCATTCTGACCACGTGACACCCGACACGCACTGCCGGTAAGCACCGGGAGCACTGCTCGGTGAAGTGAGGTGCCACGGGGTTCCTGGGAACCTGACGTCATGGCCAGAAACCCTCCTTCTGTGACAGCGTGACAGCTGACGACAGATCTCACCAGAAGGCAAGACCGCTCTCAACGAAAGTTAACGACAAAGAAATTTCACAGCGGTACAATCCATCCCCAGACCAGGTCAGAGCACACTCCGTTAAAGAGCTAAATACCGCGACAGATGCCTAAGAAGCAGGAGCCAAACTGTACTAACCACGACAATTCATTTCCCGATTCCGTCTGCACGCACTCACGTGTCACACGGGTGGAGCGTGCCAGCCGTGCCGGGGAAACGGGAAGACACCAGCATCTGCTCGATGCTGACGCCGTCCAGTTACAAGGCAAACGGAATGCCGTCTCCTCTGGTCCGACCCGTGTGCGTTCACAGTCAACACTTTTCCAAACACAATTTACCCGATTTACTCTTGGGGGACAAAAGAGTTCCTATGGATGCCTGCGACAATGTCCCACTGTCCGCTTCTCCTGGGATTGGTGACCTGTAAACGTAAAACTGCTCTGGGCCACCGCTCGCCCCATCTTTGACTTCGGTGCGCAGGTCCTGGCACTCGCCACCAGCCGTGAGTCGAAAATGCCGAAACGCAGGCACGCGATGCGACACCAGAAGTCGGAAACGCCTCACTAGGCCGCTGTCACGTCGATCTGGCACAGACCTAATAGCGCAGAGTTAGTTACTGGGCCGGGTGGAACCTGCCTCACTTCAGAACGTGCAATGTCACCACAGTCCCATGGGCGGCAGGCTGACTTCACCGCTGGTGTAGGACAGCTGCTCGGAAGAGTCTGCCCTGGATTTAGTCGTCGTGTCTCCGTAACCTCTATCGGCGGCAGTGTCTCAGTCTTTCCTGCTTTCACAGGCCCCTGATCCCTCTGAGGTGTGCCGGTCACGTATCCTGCACAACGTCCCCTTTCTTAAAAAAATGTTTCCTTATAGTCGGACTGGGATTATGAGCTTTTGGGAAGAGTATATCACAGGACTGAAGTTCCCTCTGAACTGCTGTCCCTGAGGGCACATCGGTGACTTCGGATTGGTGACGCTGACCTTGTACTTGGTTACGGTGCTGTCTGGGAGGCCTCCTTACTGTCGCTACGTGTTCCCCTTTCCATCCTCTGCTCTTTGGAATTAGGTCACTAGATCCAGCCCGTAATAAACAAGAGGAGAATCAACTCCACCTCCTCGGAGGGCACAGTCTACGTGCACTGTCAAGAAGATGCGTCCCTTTCTTGCGTCTGTCTGTCTGTCTGTCTGACTGTCTGTCTACCTATTTTGGCACGGACTCCTGGATATTCACCTTATTCTTTAGTTTACAATCCAACACTGTCATTTATTTTGTTGCTTCAACTGTCCCAGCTTTGGCCACTGAGAGCTGCTGCAGGCTAGCAAGGTCACGAAGGTAACTGACAATACATCGTATAGTAAGTAGATTTTGGACATTTCAACAGGATACCAAATAATGTGTAATAAATCTGCCTTTTCAAGTTATATATGGGAAAAATGTCAAGTGAAGACCGAGAAGTTCAATTGAAAACATGAAGTTTAATGATGCTCTTTTTATACTTTAAGAAGAAAAACTACGTGACACTGACATAATCGGACTGAGAAGACGCAATTATTTTCTCGACATTAGAAGGGCAAAGATCATAAACCAGTCAGAAGCGCTACGAGCTCTAAAGTGGTAAGAATTTTAATTGCCTTCATTTCCCCATTTCCCTTTCACTCCTTAACCCCCGGAATCTAACATCTGCCACTACACCAGAGACACCGTGCCAACGCAGCGTCTCCTCCCAGCGCCCCCACCGGCGCCCTGCGCGCGTGCCGCCCCTGCCCCAGGCCCCCCAGGACACCGTGCGTCCGCCCTCGGTGTGGCCCGCCAGGCCTTCTCAAGGCTGCGGCCACCGCGTCTGGAACGTTCGTGCTCGGGTTTGATCCCCCCTGCGCTCCCGACCCGTCTCTCTCTGTGAACAGCGGAAACCCCAAGCCCGCTGTCTGTCAGCAGTGTCCCCCTTCTGCACGCGTGCTTCCGCTTTGTCCCGCCACCGTGCCACCAACTGCCCGACACAGGGTACCGTGAAGACGCTCTGAAGTCTCCTTTCCTTACCTCTCGTTAAACCTACTTCTGCACACACCTCTCCAGCGCCACCTTAGCTAAAGCCCCGTATGATTTTGCTGGGAAAATATACAATTTCCAAACTGGTGCCTCCGATCTTTCTCCAGTCCACCTACAGTAACTCATTTCTTACAAACCGTAGAGATCGGCACTAAAGGTCACGGAGCAGCCAGAGGCTGGCGGTTTCCGACCCCTCGCTGCCTGAAAAGCTGCAGCTCCGCGGAGCGGCCCCGGCCCGCCCTCCTCGCTCCGCGTCCCCTCTGCAGAGACATCGCTCACGGTAAGGAGGGACAGGCGCTTCATAACCCACGGTCTGTTTCTCAGAGGCTCTGGAAAGTGCTCGCGCAGCACCGATGAACAGGAGGCGGGGATGACGGGCAGCCGCGGCATTCCCGTGTGGTCTCTGAGCACACTCGCGTCTCAAAGGTCCCCGACGAGACGGGACGGGATGGGACACGCCAGCGCAGCAACGCAGGGCAACACTCCCGCCTCCGGCTCCCGCCTCCGCCGAGCCCCGGGAGCAGCTGCGCGGCCGCGGGCTCGCCGCCACCACTTCAGGCTCCAACAGCGCCCCAGAGCTCACATATGCTGGAGGGCAAACCTGCACGCTCCCCAAACCCGCTCGTCCCGCCTTCTCTGTATCTGGGGACAGCGCAGTCTCCCAGACGCGCAGACACTGGGTGCCACCGCCTCCGTCTAAGTGACCTCTCGTGCCGACCACTGTGACTGCCTCGCGGCGTCCTGGGACTATTCTTGTCCTCCACAGTTCCGTGTCCACACGTGAGCCAGAACGATCTTTTAAAAATGCGGATCAAAAATCAATGCTCCTGCGTCTTTGCTCTCAGCAGAACGCCCAAAACCTTCAGCGTGTGCTACGGCTCCTTTCTTTCCTCCAGCTCGCCCCCGCCCGCCTGCCGCAGCCCCGCTTCTGCCCCGAGGAACGCACGCGCCCCGGTTCACTAAATGTCTCAGGTCCCTCTGCTCGGGGACACGCGCGCGCCTCCCCTCATCCTCAGCTTGGGAAGCTGGCGGCTTCTGACCTTTCGAGTTCCAATTTTCTATCCTAAAGCCGTAACTGGTAACTCAGCTAAACAGGCAGCCCCGCCCCTCCCTTAAGGACCCCCCTGACACTGGTACACGAACCCCGTGGCATTTTCCTCCCTCATACGACTATTTACGTGCCCACCACTCTGAGGTTGATCTTTCTTCGCTAAGCTGAACGTTAACGGGGCCGAATACCAGCTCTCTACCGTCCACTACGGGCCAGCACCTGGAACGGCGCCAGACGCCCCGGCCCCGCGGGTTCCGCGCACCGGCCGCCTGCTGCTCCCCCTGCGGGCAGCAGCTGGAGGCCCGTTTCCAGCGGAGCCTGGCTGAGTTAGGCCCCCGTGTCACGTTCTCATAGAACCCGGCCTTTCTCCCCTTTAAAATATACCCTTATCAACAACCTTAACGACATCTAACGTATGATTCTGCTGTTCGTTACCATCTCGTCCCCTGTGCGTTCCGTGAGGCTCCACAGAGGAGAACGCCTGGCAGGCGGTTGATATTCAAACACTGGTCATTATTTGTCATCGGTTTGTTGGGACGATTCCTAGACTTACTATGGTGACCGCTTACTTTGTAAGGTATATAAACGCTGACTCACTGTTATACGCCCGAAACTAATAAAATATTGCACGTTAACTATCATCAGAAATAAATTTAAAAAATTAAATCTAAAAAAAGAGTAGTGAGGGCATTATATCCTATTTTCTCCAAGAGAATTATAATTATTAATTATAATTTACTAACATAAATAGATTGCCTCTCTATAATTAAAGGCATTTTAAAGATGTAAAAAAACTTTTTGTCGCATGGAATTAAAGTTTAGAATGTCCCCTCTTTGTTACATTGTTAAAAATTAAAAAACGCTCAGCTTCTACCAAGGTGGCTTTTATTTTTCAGAAGTTCATAAATAATAAAAATCAGGAACAAAAACTCTTATCTTTGAGGGCTTCTCATTTTCTCCAATGAGAGATTTTTAATCTTTTGGGAGAATAATGCCAATTAACATCTGCCTGATTACTCTGTGCAAATCATTTTACACTGTAATCTCATTTACTGCTAATAACCCTACTAATCCCATTTTATAGGAAGGGATATTGAGGCTTAAAGAGTTTACCTGGAGATCTGATGAAACCTCTGGATTTTCTCCTGAAAAATATACACACAAGCATAGGGACGCAGAGGTAGCTTCCAGCATCTGAGGTTTGCTGGACTTCCTGGAGTTAACTCACAAACGCCCAGGGCTGAGACCTTCCATAAAATCTCCTCACTTAGAGGTATCTGAGTGGATGGGCATCGCTTCCTCTTTCTTTCTTGTTTTCTATCCTCTTTTTGATTCTTAAAAGACACTTTCTACACAGTATGAATGCATTGCCTGGACTTGCTTCATGTCACCTCATGTCCAACGGCAGCGGCATCCGTAAGGATACCTAAAGGAACTCTGTAAAATGAAGTCCCTCTGAATTTTCAGCTAAATGTTACGAAGTCAATCATTTGAATGCTTAGGTTTTTATTATGAAACATAATAACATTATGTATGAAACAGAATAACATTTTCCTAGAAGCATTTATAGTTAATAGGTTAGCGATAATTATTAGGTTAGTATGTACTAAAATTCCCCACAGCCACTAGCGAATATCAATGAGCCATTTGTTACTAAAGAAACTATGTAACAGCTGCTTTGCATAAGAAAGAGAAAGCGTTTTCCCCAACTTCCGAAACATGTTACTTCTTGTTTCTTTTTAATATCTCTTCTCAAAATTCAGAACGAATGCCCAGACCTGCCTTATCTCGCGTCTCACACCTACTGAAAACGAAAACCGAAGACGTTTCGAAACGCACTTGTAACAACAAAGACCAGGAGGCCCGTGAGAGTTCGCGGACATGCCACCGGTGGGCAAAACCCCCTACTTCTGGGACGTGAGTGACGGCCACACGCCGACCCTCTTACCTGGCGCGGTGGGCGGCGCCCTGTCGCCGGACGGCAGGGGCTCCTTCCTGTGGGGCCGGCTGAGCGACGTGTCCTGTGCCGAAAACAGCCCCGGGCCGTCGGACACCTTCTTCCGGCCACCGGAGCCGGGGTTCGAGACTCTGCAGCTGCCTATTGCACTTGTGAAGAGGTTCGTGTGCTCGTCGCCGCTGGCCAGGTCCGAGCTGGGAGTGAAGCCTCCGAGGGACAGGCTCGGGGAGCCTTCCGAGCAGTCGACCTGCAGCGGCGTCTGCAGCCCCAGGGCCAGCGGGCTGGGCTCCGCCGGCTCCCGGTGGCCCCACGGCTCCTCCCTGCTCATCAGGCTCTTGGACGGGGAGAGGTGGGGGCAGGCCACGTGACACCGGTGCTTCTCCTTATGCTTGTACCTCTCTCCGACGGCGTCCTTGCCGAAGCGGTAGCGCTTCAGAGACTCCAGCACGGACCGGGAGGAGCCGGCGTCCACGGCCACTGGCGGCTGCTCCGAGGACCGGTGCTCCCTGTGCTTGTGGCGGTGCCTGTGCTTGTGCTCCAGCATCCAGCCGTAGGCCACCTCGGGCGGCACGCTCGGGTAGGTGCTCATGGACAGGAGCGGCGTGCGGCTGGTGGTGAGGAAGGCCTCCTGCCGAAGCAGCTTGTGCTTCTTCTTGTGGTACTTGGCGGGGTTGAGCAGCAGGTGGCCGGCGTGCATGTAGGACGGCGGTGGGAGGGGCGCGGTGAACGACGGGGACGGGGGCGGCGGGTACAGGGTGGGCGGGTACCGGCCGTAGTAGCCCAGGCCGAGCGGGCCGGCCGTGAGCGGGGCGGGCGAGTAGGGCACACCGTAGGACGGGTAGAAGCCGGTGCCGGACAGCGGGAAGCTCAGGCTGTGCACGAAGGGCATCTCGGCCATGGCCTCCCGCATCTTGGGGGGCCTCCCTCGCTTCTTCTTCAGGTCGGGTTTCCGGATGTAGTGCAGCGGGTCCAGCGGGTACGAGGGGTGCGTGTAGAAACTGTTGAAGTTGATGCGGAAGATGGTGGGCAGCAGGTCCCGGGGGATGAAGTGGTGGCTGCGGTGGGTGATCCGGATCTCGCTCAGGCGGCTGATCAGCTCCTCCAGGTCCGCGAGGAAGTCCGGGTCCTGGCGGTTGCGGAGCTGGGGGTACTTCTTCTTCCGTTTCCGCTTCTGCCTCTTCATCTTGTCGTAGCTGAGGTAATCGTGACCCCTGCGCTTGCATTTGTGTTTGTGTTTCTCCTTCAGGCCGCTCAGGACCGTCGAGGTTTCGGGGGGCAGCAGGGACACGTGCTCGAAGGAATGCCGCCTCTTTTTCGGCCCGCAGAACTTCTCCGCCCGGTCGGACGTGCTGTTGTTATCGGTCCCGATGCCGCTGTCGCTGGGGATGGTCTCGTCGCTGTGCGACTCGCTGATGGGAGAGGGCGTCGCCTCCTTCAGGGACGTGAGCTCGCTCAGGTGCGAGGGAGAATTGGGCAGCAGCGTGGGCGGGGACAGGCGCCGCCGCCCCTTCGAGGCCTTCTTCATGGCCAGCGTCTGAATCACGCTGCCCGGCCGGGCGTGCAGGTGCAGGTACGGCACGGAGCTGGGCTCCACGAAGCCCGCGTCGCTGCTCACGGGGCTCTGGCCGCCGCTGGTCCCCGAGGACTGAGAGCAAATGGGAGACGGAAGGATCTCGGGGCTACTGGCGGACGACGGCAGCAGCGGGGGGAGGATGGGTCCCAGCACGGACCCCGCCGCCTGCTGAGCCGTCTGCTCGAGGACGGCGAGGCTGGCAGGGCCCCCGGACAGGAGGCCGTTTAAGACGGTCTTGGGTTTGCGGCCCCTCCGCTTGCCTATGTAGATGGTTCCTTTCTTGCTGACGTTTATCTGCGGGCCCAGTTTCGAGCCGAACGTGGCGGCCAGGCTGGACACCGTGTTGTGGAGCTTAGATTGCACTTTCCCCTTGTCGCTCGGCTCCACGGAGCTGGAGAGAATCTGGTTCAGCAGCTTCTTCCTCTTTAACGTCTTCATCTTGTTGATCTTGCGGATGATCGATTTCATCAGCTGCCCGTTGTTCCTCTTCGCGATCTTCTTACCAGGATCCATCTCGAGGCCGCTCATGCTGCAGACCGCCGGCCGGCGCCTGTCGTCCAGGTCGTCTGGGTCCGGGAGCTGGTCCTCACTCTCGAAGAAGTCGCTGCCACTTCGCGGGTTGTCGCTTTCAGACTCGAGCTTGCTCGGACTCTCGGTGGCGACGAACGGGGCCACCGAGAGGACGGGGGGCTTCATCTTGACGGGCGACCTCATCTGCCTCTTAGGGCGGCCTCTCTTTTTCGGAAAAGGAGACACGGACAGGCTTTGTTTGAAGGAAGGAATTTCGATCTCCGGCTGTAAAATCGGGGGTTCCTGCTCCTCCTTCGACTGCAGGGAAAACACCTTGGACGCGGGGATCTTCAAAGTCCGTTTGGGGGGGCCCTCCAGCTGCGGCATCTCCTTGGACTTTGGCCTCCCTCGTTTGGGCTTGTAAATATCCGACAGGAGGTCGCTGGGGACACACATGCCGGGGGGCAGCTTGTGCGTGGCAAAGGACTTGCGCGATGCTTTGTCGCCGTCGGCGAGCAGGGCCAGGGACGGCGCGGCGGCCGCGCTCAGCTTGGGCAGCCGGCGCTTGAGGAAGGCGTGGTCCACGAAGGCCGGCGGGCCGAGGCTCTTCAGGAGCTTGGCAGGCTCGGCGCCCCCGCACGCGACCGTTTTAAAGAGCTCCGACCTTTCCAAGTCGAGGTCTTTGGGAGACCGGCACGCGGCCCTCGCCACCACTTTGGTCCACCGGGGCTTTCGTCCCTTCCTTTTCTTCAGCGGCTTGGACTGCAGACCGCCGCCCAGGCCCTCGGGAACCGGGCAGTGCTTGTCGGAGGCGGTGACGGCCCCGAGCTTCAGGAAGGGCTTGCTGCTGAAAAGGCTGGTGAAGTTGACGACCGAGGGGGTGACGGCGTGAATGCTGGACTCGGAACCCAAGCCCGGCTTTTTGCCCAGGGAAGAGCTCATTCGTGGGATGTCCAGGTGCGTCGCTTTCGACTCACTCAGCTCTTTGTCGAGCCCTTTGCATTCGATATTCACGCCGTGGCCCACGGACCTGTGCCCGAGGGTCAAGTGGGGACTCTCGGAAGGAAACGGGGTCTTTCCACCCGGTTCCGACATTCCTTCCATCAGTTCTGCGGGCGGACTCAGGAGTAGCGGGTTCGGAGCAGCTTCGGGCGGGTTCCTGGCCACGGGGTTCACGGCCATGGCGGGTGCCGGCGGCGGGAGGGCGCCGTCGCCCGCCCCGAACGGGGCCTTGGCGGCGGCCGTGTCACCCACGCGGAACTCTGGGGACACGCCGCGCGCGGCCGGCGGCCTCTCGTGCTTGGCGGGCTCGAAGGGCGCCCGGTCGCCGGGCGGGAAGCCGTCCTGCTGGACGCACGCTGCTTCGGGAAACCTGTCCTTCTCCAAGCTCATGATTTCCTTCCGGACCGAGAACTTGTCCAGCACGCCGTCCCTGCTCTGCCGGAGCGCGGCCTTCTCGAAAGCCCTGCCGGCGCCGTCCCTCAGGGCTTCGGGCAGCTCCGGGCTCTCGTGGCCGCCGCCGTGCGCGGCCTTGAGCGGCTCCGGCGTGGGGAGCAGCGCCTCGGCCTTGAGCGCCAGGGCGTCTTTGCCCAGCAGCCCCGCCACGGGACACGCCACGAGCTTCTTGCCGACGTCCCTGCTCACGAAGCCCAGCGCCGGGTGCGCCACCAGCTTCTTGGCACAGTCCTTGGCCGCCAGCCCCGCGGCGGAGCCCAGCTTCTTGCCCAGGTCCTTGCTGACCAGGCCGACCACAGCGCCGAAGCCCAGCTTCTTGCCCGCGTCCTTGCCCAGCAGGCCCACCGCGGCCACCGCGCCCGGCTTCCGCGCCGCATCCTTGCTGACGAACACCGCCGTGGCGCCGGCGCCCAGCTTCCGCGCCGTGTCCTTGCTCACCAGCCCCACGGCCGCGTTCAACACCGGCTTCTTCACCGCGTCCTTGCTCACCAGCCCCACGGCCGCGCCCACGGCCGGCTTTTTGAGGAACTCCTTCCGGATGACCCCGGCCACGGGGCCCACGCCCGCCTTCCGCAGCAGGTCCTTGCTCACTGGCCCTGCCGCGCCGGCGCCCGACTTCTTCGGCTTCGTCTTGGAAGACTTGGCGGGAGGACACGTCGCGATGAGCTGGGCCAGCTTTTCTGTGACCGTCGTTCCCCCGTTAAGCAGCGCTCTGTCCTTCAGCTCGGCATCCCGGCTGCCGACGAGGGCCGATGACGTCGCGTTCATGTACTCCGTCATTTCCGAGCGGACGGGAGAGAGCTTCCTGGACAGAGGGCCGCTGTCGCCCTGTGCGTGAAGGTGGAGGCTGTCCGCAGACTGGCATTCAATGGCTGCCACGTCGCCTGCCTTCTTGAACAACTTTGAAGGGTCCTGAAATGTGAACAAGAAATAGGTTTCAGAGAGTAAGCCTTACACCGATTCGATGTATCACTGCGATCGAACAAACTAATTGATCACAGGTCCGATGAGACAGGCAATAGAGCTTTTGAAAAAGATGTAACTGACCTAGAGCAAATAATTCTAAAATGTATATGGAATCACAAAAAAAAACCACGAACAGCCAAAGCGGTCTTGAACAAAGCTGGAGGTGTTATGATCTCTGATTTCAAACTCCACTACAAAAGCTTCAATCATCAAAGTAATGGTACTGGCATAAAAACACATGTATGGTCAATTAATCTATGACAAAGGAGGCAAGAATATTCAATGGAGAAATGACAGTAATTCCAATGAGTCCTGTTGGGAAAACTGGATACTTGCAAAAACACAGAACTGGACCGCTCTCTTCCAGCATCTACAAAAACAAACTCAAAACAGATGGAAGACCTCAAGGAAACCATCCACAAAACAAGAAGACAACCTACTGGATGCGGGAATGTATTTGCTAATGATATCTCCCATAAGGAGTTGAAACCCAAAACATATAAGGAACTCATACCACTCAGTAACGACAAAAAGGACCCAATCAAGAAATGGGCAGAGCAGATGAAAAGACGGCCATGAAAAAAGGCTCCACGCCCCTACCCATTGGGAAGCGCACATCGAAACCACAGGGAGACACCACCGCACACCGGGCAGAACGGCTGTTACCAAAAGGTCAACAGACACCACGCGCAGGCAAGGAGGGGGACAAAGGAAATCCTTGTGCACTGTTGGTGCACATCCACTACGGAAAACAGCATGGAGATTCCTCAAAAAACGGAAAAAAGCTCCACCATATTACCCAGAAATTCTACTTCTGGGTATTTATATAAAGAAAACAAAAACACAAACATAAAAATATACAGGCACCCCTATGTTCACTGTACACTATTTACATCAGCCACGATATGGAAGCAACCCAGGTGTCGATCGATAAATGAATGAAGAAAGAAGCTGCGGGACATACATACAATGGAATATTACTCAGCAATGAAAAAGAATGAAATCTTGCCTTTTATGATAATAACATGGATGAACTTGCTGTATTATGCTAAATGAAGTAACTCAGATACTAAGACAAATATCATGTGGTTTCACCTCCACGTGGAATATAAAAAACCCAAACAAATAAAACAAATGAACCAACAAAACAAAACAAAACAAAAACAGACTCGAAACTGATTTTGCTGGATGGGAGGGGGTTGGGGGATATGTGCAAGGGTGAAGATCATAGTCAATAATACTGAGATAAGTGTGCAGGGTGACAGATATTTACTAAGTGTGGTGATCACACTGTGAGGCATATGAACACCAAACACTGTATTATACACCTGAAACTAATACAGTACTGTATACCAACTATATTTAAGTAATTTAAAATTAAATACAAAATTTTAAAAACTAAAAACGTTACACTAACGTCAAAGTACGTTAGTTCCTCTGCTGCTATATGAGAGGCTATCGAGGTGCTATCTCGGTTGACTTTCAACCATATAAATCTCTATTTTACTGGGTATTTAGAAATATTCTTATTTTTAAAAGGTAAATTCATAGTCTTAGAGTGACTCAGGGTGACTAAATAGACGTTAGCATAAAAAGACACTGATTTTGAAAGAAATCTTGTTGGTGCGATACCCCATGGCCGTCTTTTCAAATAATGGCGCACTGCTCCCCCTTCCATCGAGTTCAGTCACTACCTTCCGGCCCAGACAGGCCCGCCTCCGGCCTACCTCCTCTCCTGCAGCCCCTTCTCAACCACAGTCTTAAATGAGCCGTCAAGGCCTCTCTTAATGGGAGAAGAAAAGACGATAAAACGCATCGACGTTTTCTTTAGAATGTGTTTTTATATAGAATCTTAGAGTCGGAAGTAACTTTTAAATCGTTAATGTAAATTGTTCTCTGATGCATGCGTCCTCACTATATCCTTTACAAATGAATTCATTACTTCATACAACGGGCCTGTTTACTTTGGGTAGCAAAGAGCTTTTTTCCCTTTATGGTTCAACATATTTTTTTTTTGAGGTATGTAACTGACCAACGAGTTCTTAATGATCAAATACAAATGAAAAGACACACCGTGTTTGTGGACCGGGAATATAGAGATGACAATTTTCCCCAAGCAAATTGATAAATGTAATGTCGCTCCCATAAAGATAGCACCAAGAGTCCTTTCAGGGGTAAGAGGACAACAGAAGTGAGGGTCCAGGGCACATCAGTGCCCCCCAGAGTCAGCGATCACAGAGACGCACACTCGCCGGAGCAGGCGCCATGGGCTGCACCGCGGCGGGAACCAGTGCCCGGCCAGGGAGCTTTCGTGCTTTTAGCTCCCGGATCTCGACCCGGTTCCCACGACGAGAAAACCCCCGCTTGCTTCTCCAGAGGGAGGGAAAAGGAAGCACTCTGAAACACGCCAGTCTGTTCCGTGCTTCTTAACACGGTCCGCTCTCCGGAAAAACTCTTCCCAGAGCCTAACCTGCTGGGACTTAGGGAAAGGCCAGCTGCAGGCCGCTCTGGCGACCCGTCCCGTATCAGAGGGTGGGGGAGGGAGAGGCATTTGCGCAGTTCACCGAGGCCTCTTCACAGGACCGAAAAGCACTCTCCCCTCACACCCCAGCGCCGGGTGACGACGGTCTGCGTGCAGCAGCCCCCTCACCCAGCACAGCATGCCCGGCTCATGCGGGAAAGTCACAAGACAAGCCAGAGACAAAAACGCAGCTTGGAGAGCCAGAGCAGGCAGAAACAGAGACAGAGCAGGCACTGACACCAGACTCGGATGGGGCGGGTGTTTGAAAGTATCAGAATGGGAATTGAGAACCACGATTAATACACTAATGGGTAAAGTCAACAGCATCAAGGACAGGCAATGTCAGCAGAAAGGCAGAAGTGCTAAGACAGGCCCCAAAACTAAATGCGCGAGTAGAAGCGACAAACGCCTCCGATGGGCTCGTTAGACTGGACACAGCTGAAGAAACACTCCCTGGGCTTGAGGACATCGCGACAGACACCTCTGACACCGAAAAGCAAACATCATATCCAAGAACAGAGGGACAACAAACAGTGTTACAACAGAAATGCCAGGAGGAAAAGGAACAGCGGATAGATTCGAAACAATGACTGAGAATTTCCCCAAATTTGTGCCAGATACCAAACCCACAGATCCGGCAATCTCAGAGAAGGCTAAGCAGGAAAAATGCGAAAACGAAACAAAACAGAAAAGCAAACTGCACCTATGCAGAAAATTAAAGATTAAAAAAAAAAAAACCTAAAGTTAGAGAAAAAAAATCTTACCTGCGGAGAAGCAATGATACAAAGTATATTCAGCGTCTCAGAAACCACGCAAGCAAGGAGAGAGTGAAGTGAAATACTCCGTGTTGAAAGAAAAAAAGACCAACCTAGAATTCTGTACCCTGTGAAGTTAACCTTTAAAAGGAAAGTAGAAACACTTTCTCTGACAAACAGAAAGTGAGAGAATTTGTTGCCAAGCAGACCTGCCTCGCAAGATGTTAAAAGAAGTCTTTTGTGAGAAGCAAAAATGATACAGGTCAGAAACTTGGCTCTGCCTAGAGGAAGGAGGACCACAGAGAGAGAAAAAGCAGAGGTAAATAAATACTTGTGTCTTTCTTATTCTTAATTGCACTAACGTAACAATTTGATTAAAATAATAATAGCAACAATGTATTTGATGATGTATAGTAACCATGAGAAGATACAGTGAAATGGATAACAGCGATCACAGGAAGGACAAGAGAGAACATGAATTATTGTGTTATTATAAGGCATCTGTGAAGAGATCCAGTGTGATTTGAAAGTGGACTTAAATTAGTTATAAATGTATACTGTAAACTCTCGGACGACGACTAAAAAACGTAAAGAAAAAGGTTTATGGACAGTTTTCCCAAATGAATGTATGAAACATAAGTTACTCGCAAAACTGAAATTAGAAATAAGTAAAGCAAGCATCTTAAATCTGTAGCAAATTAATCAAAAGAGGACCAAAACATTTGAGAATGGCGGGCGGGCGGGCGTGTGATCCCTAAGCAAAAACATTAAAGAAAACTCAACATACAGATGGTTAAGTTGAAGATTTTAATAGAAACATCACTGAGTATTTTCCGTCCAAAGGGAGACCGCTAAGGGCTTCTCTTAATGACAAACTCAGCACGTGCTGCGCTTGAACTCTGGGCCGCAGACCGAGGCCCGAACTCCATGCTCGTGCTCACTCTGTTTATTCTATTGGCCCATCACGGTCAAGTCAGCCAAAACACAGTGCCACAAGTGTCACTCCTTCAGAGCACATCATGAGAAACGGCAGTAACAGCAGGGACGTCATATGCGACAGGAACCTCGACCAGCGACGAGCTCTTCCTGCCGTGTAACGCGATCTTGGGAACGCCACGGGACACCGGCCTGCCCCGGCGGTGACAGCGGATGAAAGGCAGTCTTAGCGGCCAGGCTCTTCCCCGATGAATGACGCTCTAGAGAGGCTCTGCGTCTGTCCCATCGCCCGCAGGGCCTGCGCCTCTCTGCGCCGCATCTCAGAACCGACCAGCCGCGCACGGACGGGCCGCCGGGCCGGGCCGCACCAGAGCATGCCCGGAGCGGCTCAGTCGTCCCAGGGAAATGAAAGGGACGAGCAGACGATGCAGAAAGCAGCGTGTGCGTCAGCGAGCCCCCGTGATGACACGCAGGCTCCGTTTCTGGGACTGAGGAAGCGAAGGCTTCTCTCGGTTTGGTTCACTATGACTTCTTCCATCAGCGCGCCCATAGGCTAAGTTACACCCGAAAACGCACACAGCAGCACCCCCCCCCCCGTGGGCCAGACGCGGGCCGATGAGAGAGGTTCCTACTGAGGGCAGAAGGGCCTGGGGCCGGGCCCGACACCGATCAGAGGGTCCAGCTCCCGGGGCGTTTACGGCAGGGGCTGCGGGGCAGTGCAAGGGTGCCGGCCTCCCCTCCACGTGGGCACGTGGCCCCCACCCTGTGTGCTGCTCTGGGAGGAGGGGGCGTGGCCCCCTGCCTGTCTCCACGGCTAAGGACGGATCACGGCTGCCCCTTGGTGCTCTGCTGTGTGTCCGGAAAGGGAGAGAAAAGACTTCCCTGAAACGCGAAGGTCCAGGAGCGTGTGCATAACAGCCGCTGCCACCGAGGAGCTGGGCTCTGTGCCGACATCTCTTCTTCCCCACGACACAATGACTCTAGCGCAAGCAGCTCCCGGAGTACACCCCCAACACGACGGGGCGGCGACAGAGCTCCATCACAAGCGGGACCCGGAGGTCCCCGTAAGCCCTCAGAGCGCCTTGCTTACATAACTTGTCACCAAGAACACGGACGTGGGAAGGGCCAAGTTTCCGTAAGTTGGTGTAAGGAAGACCACGAACCGAGGTGACACTCAGCCCCCACGGACTAGGTGAGACGAGGAAAGGCGACCATGTCCCCCTATTCAGCAAGTGTCACGTTCTCAGGTGAGGGCTGAGGAGCCTAAACACAAAAACTTCGTTTAAAAAAGGCACCGGGATCAGCATCATCCCCACAGCAGAGGCAACAGAACACTGTCACTTGGGTTTATCTGGTATCTTCGTGGACGAGTCACCAAGGTGTGTCAAATGCTGTCGAAAGGTGTTTGACGTCTGAGAGTGCTTCCCCAGGTAAGAGCCAAACGGGACCGTTTTAAATGTCTGACCCGTCACGAGAGGAACGGGTTTCCTAAGGGCTGTCCCCAAAGCTGTCCTTTACCGGGGAATCCACGAAGCGGCCACAGGCAGCAGCAGCGCTACAGACACCACCAACTTCTGAAAAGCAGCAAACTACAGATTATCTTAAACAGACCTAGAAGTTTTAATAGACACTCCACGTGAGTGAGAGAAAGTATTTATGAGAAGTCCAGTTATAAAAGTGTATGTGAAAGCACCAGCCTAGGGCCAGGGAGGAAAACCCTCGTGTCCCCGAGCTCTACGGTAAGGATGACAGTTTTGGTGCTGCTGCTGCTGCTGGCATTTCCCTTGCGCGGACAGACCTTGACGCACGCGGTCCAGTATCGGACCGAACTATTCTTAAAGCGCGTTCTGTGTTGGCCACGACATGCAAAAAGCAGAAAGAGCGGCCTGACGCGCGGAGCACCCGCTAGTAAAGGACAGATCGGTAATGACAACAGGACGCGACACGTGTCGCAGCGACCTGCGGGGAGGGCTCAGGGGACGCGCACAGCCCCGCCAGGCTGGGGGCCGAGCCCCTCCACCCCGCCCGCCTTCCCCTCTCCAGGGAACGCGGACGCGGTTCTCGTCTTCAGGAACTCAGCAGCCTGAACTTTCGTCCCAGTTTCCCGTTTTCATCGCAGATGATTTACTTCTTGAGGTTGGAACAAACTGAAACAATGTCACCAAGCACGCTTAGGAGAAGTTCCCCTCGTGGGCAATTCCCGAGGGCCATGAACCACCAACGGCTTCAAGAGAGGTGAGCGAGCTCCCTGCCCGCGGCCTGCGATTCGGGCCCCGCGGTCCTCCGGAGCCCCCCAGGGCCCCCCGTTCGTGTAATCGAGGACGAGACGAGGAGCGACAGGATAACGGCGCTCGGCAAACGAAAAGGTGGGGTTCGGAGACGGGCCCCCCCTCGCCCCACGGCTCCTGCGGGGCCGTTGCCGCTGCGCCCCGCGGCTGCTGGGACACCTCGTGCCTCTGCGTGTGCTCAGATGCCGGAATCCTGTGCAGCCTGGCTAAAAATAGCGAGAATAGTCTCGCGTGCGTCTCTGCCATCTGTGCGTTCGTGTCACCGTGCTCGTGCACACCTCCCGAACTCCGACTTCCTAATATAGTCGCAGGCCTTCGTCCCGTACGCGCGCGTGCTGGACCCGAGATGCGGTCCGGGAAGGAGGCGGAACGCACACGCGCCAGAGCGCGGCTGGTAAGACACGAAGAGCAGGAAAAGCCCGAACTTTGCAGATCGGAACCTGCTGTGTTTAGAGAGAGAGTTCTGGTTACTCTCATTAGTTCACTGGCTATTATTTCTCTTTAGTGATGTTTGTCACTTCTGACATCTTTGTTGACATTATTCTCTTTTCCTAACCTACATTCTCTCAGTTTAGGTAACAGACTTTGGAGAAACTAAGCCTTAAAAACACCACAAATGCAGAATGAGGAGATATCAGCGTGTGTATTAAGGGCTCTAACGAAGCCAGCTGAGAGGCAAACTGCCACCCGCTCCCCTGGGGGTCCCCACCCAGTCGTCACGGTCACCTCTCTGAACTGCTGACATCGGGCACCTGCTGATGCAAAGTGACTCTCATTTCCATCGAAAGGATCCTGGACACTCTCAGATTTTCCCACCTTTCAGTGAGGAGGGGAGAGGGGACTATTAGAGGATGACAAAAAGGCCCTTTTCTTCTTGGAAGAGAATTAACTGCTAGATTCTGAAGCAGCTGGTTTAAAGAAACACACACATACCCACAGATCACCTTTACGTACACCGCCGGCACTCAGGATCAGCTGAGCTCTGCCAGCTGCGCCCGGAACCCCCGGCACACCTGGCCCCCCTGCCTCCTCCAACAGTTAAGTCCCCGCAACTCAGCCTGCGCCCTGAGCTCTAATGCCACCTGCTGTTGGTGTCTGCAAGAAGCTCTGCCCATCCGCCCTCCTGCCCGTCCTGCCTGCCTTTCACTCCTGCATGAAGATCATGGTCGTTCGCCATCAACGAAACAGATCTGCGACTTAAAATGCTGAGACTGAACATCACTTATGAACGGCACGCTCCTTCTTACTACAACCTCAAAAATCATCCCCGGTTTCTGATCTAGAAAAACTTGCCCCGAATGCAATTTTAACTCTAAAATGTTTCTTCTTTCTAAAATAGATCACAAAACCTTAAAAATTTCAAAACAAAGAATCCTACAAACAAATGAATATAGTCATGCCATTTTCATTTTAAATTATATGTTAAACATACTATAGGATTTAAAATATTGAAACCCACTTTTTAAGTCAGAACAGAGAAGAAAGTTCAACCCAAGATCTGTTAAGGAGAAGCAGACAAAGAATGACTCAAAAGCGCAAAAGGTGGATGACATGAGTCCCCAACTTGTCCTCCACGCTTTAGATTTTCTTAGTACTCAACCAACTCAACCACGCAGAGGGGTGTCAAGTCCGTGTTTTACCGCACACGGACAAACGTCGCGAAGACGTGCGAGCTGTGCCTTCGCCCTTCACTTACTTTGCCCCCAAAGCCGTTCTCTTCATAACAGATTCTAACAAAGCTGTCAACGTCCAGGTGTCACTGCCACGAGCTCCTCGGGAAAGCTGTCCCTGCACGGCTCCTGCTCCTACCTTCTCCAGGTTCCGTGATTCCATAAACACTGTGTCTTTCTATTATGAAAGTTACGTTACATCATAACTACTTGTTTACCAAACAGAACAGGTACTCAAATACTTTATGGAAGCATAACTAAATCAAAAAATACCGCGAGTCTAGACTAGAGGTGATGTTGAACATGAATACAAAACTTGATTCTCCTTTGTGAAAAGTATAAAGCGGAACGTGAATCCTTTGATCAGTTATCGTGAGTAGAATCGATACAATAAAAATACATATTTCGGGTCACGAAAATATTCTGAAATTAGTGGTGATGGTCGCACCACTCTGTAGCTAATATACTAAAAAAACCACTGACCACTTTAAGAGTGAATTCTGTGGGATTTGAATTACGTCTTAATAAAAAATATGTACATTTTACCTAAAATGCGCTAATCTAACACAGGGCACAATTTTAAAAAACTAATATACTGTTGTTATTTAACAGAAATGCCAGGGAAAGAAAAGCCAAAACCTGGGTAATGTCAAACCCATTTTTCCCCTCAACATTTCATTTCGAGACAACTGGAATTTGTGTGCGGCGATGTAAAAGCTGCTAGGCGAATTACCCACGCCGAGCGAGCAAGAACGGAGGTCCTACTATCTGCATATTTGCCTGTTAAACTACATTAATCCATCGAGTCTATAAGTTAATAAACATCTCAGGCCGACCACAGGCCTTCCTCAGAACACTTGAATTCCTGTGGGTTTTCATAATTCTCCATAAAAATCACCTCGCCGAAATTTAAAAATACATCTCTAGTGAACCTAAATAATCCATTAAGTCGGCACAGGCATTTCTTTTCTAAACAGAAAACTCTTTTCAGCGCAGATTTTGTCGGTGATTCATCGTGTCCGTTACATCCACTCGACGAGGCTAACGAACTAGTCACTGACGAAAGGTCCGTCATCACAGCGCCACCGTTCAGCGCCGTCCGACCGGTCCTGTCATCAGGACGCAGGAGCACCGACACGTCCCCGTCCCCGTCCCCCTCTGCTCACACAAGCTTCCGCCTTTAATCACCGGGAATGACAGGAAACAGGTATTTGGTTATTTTTCATATGTCACAAAAGCGCTTTGTTTCTTTTGGCTCAGCAGCTTCACTGCCGGAGAGAAAAGCACCGCCGCCTCCTCGTCTGAGTTAGCGAGCGATGAAGAAGTAAGCAGTGCGGCTTCCACCTCTGCTCGCTCCAAATCACACCGGGCCGACGGCTCCGAAAGTGACTCAGAACGCGGAAAGACAGGCAAACGTGAATTCCTACAGGAGATTTAAACTTTTTCTTTCTGCTACAGAAAGACAGGAAAAACTGCTACAACATGAATAGATAAATGTATTTCTTATAAAATAATCAGGTGACTTCCCATCCAGCCATACAGCAGGCTAAATGACATGCAGATTCTTCTATGACAAGGAAGTAACGCAATTCAGCGTAAGATGTAGTGTGTAGTGCCCTGTTTACCCCCTAGGAACTAAGAAAAATATCCAAGGGTACCAAACGGGGAGAAAACGAGGAGGCTGGCCAGACAGGCACGGTGCCCAAGGGGTCAACGCACCAAGCCAGCCCAGCGGCCTGGGGACACGGGAGAGAGGTGTCAGGAACCGCCCCACCTCCTGGCAACGCAAACGCTGAGCTTCTCAAGGAAACCGCTCTCCAATCGGGTTCCAAGTTCAAGCGCAGACAGAAATGAACGCTGTGAACTGCGTAAGTGGACAAGTTCTAAAAATATATTGTTTTTACCGAAATACCATCCAGTTTATAAATTAATCAGCAGAACGCAAGGGGCACTCTTAAAACCATCATACTGCCAAACGAACGGGGACATCGATGACACCAGGTGGGAAATCAGACCAGACCCAGTATGTGCGGACATTCAGAGGGTCGTGAAGGCAGTCTCAAACCTGGAGTGGAGGGCCTTATCCAGAAGAGCACTGGGACAACGTGTAGCTAGTTAGACGTACGCGCCCATCCATTTAGATCTGCGTGTGGCGCTCACGGAGCCCACCGCCTAGAGCGGGGCATCAGAGTGACCAACACCTGTAGTTAACGCACCATCTAAAACGAACTTACTGTCTCTACCAGGCCGAGTAAAAAGTTAAGCTGTACTTGGATAGCTGGCAGAAAAGAGGCGACAGTTTTTAATACATTCACTCGCCTTCTGAGGAACAAATTGTATAAAACACTTCATTGAACAAAAGCTTTCCACGCACGTTAGTGACGTGGAAACGCAGGCGGCGTCTATGATCAGTGTGATTCGTCGACAGTCACCGTGAATAAAGAGGAAGGCAAGAGAGGCCAATCTAGGTTTCCCAGCTACAAATCCAATACCCTTTGCACGAAGCCAGTGGGAGCAGGAATCTGGTGCACCCCACTGAAAACTCCTGCCATCATCTCGCGCGTGCAAACACACGTGTTGCCCCATCACTCACATCTCTGACGGTCCTCAAATCAGACTAGGCGGGAATAGCATACAAAGAGTCGAGTCAGCCTTCCTGGGCTACGTACGTAGGCGAGAGATCAAAGTTCCCCGAGAAATGCAAATGCTGTCGAGACCACGCGTGCCGGGGCTGGTACTCACCCGTTTCGAAGGGCAGTGTTCATTCTTCTCATCGGTCATCTTCCCACTTTTAAGTGCTTTCCTCGGGTGCTTGATGGTCGTTTTTATGGCAGGTCGACACACATAGTTCTCCAAGTTCTTTGGAGGTTTTTTAGTTCTCTTAGCCTGAAGGCCAATTTTCAATTTTAAATTTCCCTCCGAAAAGTTCGTTTCTTTCACTGAAAACTGCTGCTGCGCGTCGCTCCGCCCATCGTCCCTCCCGGCGTCGCCGCTCCGCTCCCGACTCCACTTGCGAGGGCCGTCGGCCAGCTCCGGGCTGCTCTCCCGCTCCGCGTCCCGCGTGCTGACCAGGGTGCTGGCACCGATGGCAGACGGGCTCTTCCTCGGAAATCCTTCGGACTCAGAAGCCAATCCTAACATAGCAGTATTTCTAGGGTCCATCACAAGTGCAGTTATCGCCAAGGAATCCTACGAATATTTTACAGAACTGAGTTCCAGAACAAACAGGGCTCTCCGAAACGGGCAACCAGCATCTCTTTCTCTGCGGGACAGACCACAACAAAAATTGATCAGAACAGAGGCAACTACTGATGGACACGAGAAATGGGTGTGCGGGCGGGGAGCGCGGCAGGGAGGACCCAAACCACGGTTACAACAAATCAAAACGGAGTGTGAAGTGAACTTCAATTCATTTAGCTATAATTAATCATTTCGGGATAAGTTGATTATATTCTACAGATACCGTAAACGAGCTCTAATGGTATGGTACAAAGCAACGTTTTAGAAGACGGTTAGAACTCCACCAAAAAGCTTCTGCAAACACGAGCCTAAAAATAATCTGGAATATTTTAGTGCTCCTCGGTTTCATAAGATAATATTTCTTACGGTGTAGTTGAATAAAGTCACTTTTGCTGAGGGTAAAGAATCACGCTTGGGGCTGGTCTGAGCGCTCCACCCTTTTCTTTTTAAATAAGAGGTGACCGCGCTCTCTACGTCGGGACTCTTAGGCTGGAAGCATCTCCGTCGTACGATTCAACTATGAACTCATTCAGAAATACTGCTGAGCGCGTACCTTGTGCCAGGCATTACACAACACCCTGAAAACACAGCATCCGACAGATCCAGCCTCAACTTACGAGCCTTAACTACACAAATGATTCATAACATTGTCACAAATACTCTGAAGACCAGGAATTTATTTTTACAAGATTTCCTAATAGCAAATAGTAGTCAGTTGGCATGCTTCAAGTCCTCAAATCCAGAAAATATTTTTAAAGCAGCATGCCCATTCGTCATTCTGCAGCGGGCGGTACACCTTGAGACGCTGAGTGATGGACACGGGGCGATCCCCAGGAGACCAGGTGCCACCCCATCGGAGGCTGACTAGCGAGCACCACAGCAAAACTAAACAATCCGTACCCCGAGGACCGACGGGCCGGTCTTTGTCTCAAGCACATCCAACAAGACCCATGGGAGCTGGGAAAACAAAGAACATCCATCCCTCAGAAAGCCCCGTCACGGAGGACACTGTATCGTTTAACCTACGCGCCTTCGCTCTTCTCTTTCCAACAAGACCATCAGAGTCTCCAGGACAAAGACCACGTGACAATCGTTTTGACGCCCACGCGGCGTGTAACTGAAATGCACCGCGCAGCAGCTGGCGGACCAGGCCTCTCGGTCTGTGCCACCGCACCCCGTCACGCAGCTGAGCGAGCACCCCCATCAGGCCGCGGATGGAGTCCCCCGACAAGGCAAGGCTTTCTGGTCTGGCTCTACCTGTCCACACTTGCGCGCCCCCGCGTCCCAGCCCTCGGTCCCTGTGCTTCAGTCCCTTCAGCGCTCTCTGCGGTCCCCAACAAACGCGCCCACTCCTGCTTCTTTCCAAGCACGAAGCTCCGTCCTCTCCGTGATGGGGTCGCAATCCTGGCATTCAAGAGTCTGAAAAACAAAAGCCTTCTCATCACTCACTGGTGACAAAGGCTGCCCTCGCCGACCTGGATCTATGCGGTCGCAATCAGGGTTGCCACGAACAGTCACACGTTTCATCGGGGAGACGGCGGCGTGTCAGAGGAGGAACGCGGAACGCCACAGCGGCAGTAACTGACCCACGTCACGCTCCCGCTCAAAGCCACACACTGTCGGAGGGCGGACCGTGGCCCTGTGTCCTCAGACCTACACTGCGGGCGGCACGGGCCTGACCCTTCTGGAGACCCCTCCATCCGGGGAGGGTCGCGACCTGGACCGCCGCGCTGGCACCTGTGCCGCCCGCGTACGAGCCGCAGGCCCAGGAGCTCTGCGGTCACGGAGCAGCCTCGAGCGCGTGGGGGCCCTTCCCGGCTTCCTCCGGGCCCGCGGCTCTACCACCAACGCTGCTGCGAGCGACTCCCCGGTTTACCTTCGCCCCGAGCCGGAGACTCCCCCGCGACGCCCACGGCCGACCTCCCCGGACCCTGACGAGGACACTCATCCGGAGACGCGGGCCCGGTGCCAACGGCCGCACACCTGCCCTGTGTCCCTGGCGCCTCGCGGCAGCGTCCGGCACCCGCTGCTGAGGCCGTCGCCGGAGTCGCTCCCGACGGCTCCTGCTCAGACCCCACGTCCAGTCCAAGCCGTCAAAATATACCCGAACCCACCCGCCACAACCCCCTGGGTTCAACCCGCAGCCGCCTCCCGCCGCAGACACCACGTGGCCTTGTGCCTGGCGCCCTGCTCGCAGGCCGTGCAAGGCCTCCTTAGCCTCCCGGCTCGTCCAGAGCAAACCCGAGACATTCAGGTGTCTCCTGAGTCCCCACGTCACCTAGCCCGTGGCGACCTCTTCACCCGCTGCCACCACCCTGCCCCACCTTGTTACCTGTCCCAGCCCTGCCCTAGGCCCCAAACACGCGGACGCACTACTGCCCCGGGCGCTGCGCGGCCTTCGTGTCCCCAGGCCCGGCACGGAGCTCGGCGCAGCGCCATCAGCACCCGCGGTAGGGCAGCACGGGCACTCCGCTCAGGAGGCGCAGGGGGCAGGATGCCGATCGGAGGCCTGAACCCGCGGGGACCCCGCAGGGCTGAACGTCCCGCACGGTGCCTGGGCAGACCACGGGCGCACCACGAGGATGCCCGGGGAAGAGGCTTTCGTCCTAGAACCATCAGAGCCCACGACATTCCTTCGGACACCCCTACGACGCCCTCAGAACCGGGCCCGCCCGCGGCGCGACAACACGACAGGAGCAGCGTGCTGCGCCCCCGCGGCACCACCGGGCCCGACCTGGACGAGAATGAAAACGCCCGGCGACCTTGACCTTGTCTGGTCACCACTGCATCCCAGGGCCTGGCACACGACGAAATCTCACGAGATTCACGCTGCCCTTGTTTCTGAACCAAAGGGGGTGGTTTCGGGGAAAGGGGGGGACCCTGCTGTGGAGGAATCCACTGGGCCTCAAAGAGTCAAAGAAAATTCCGGTTGCTCTTAAGAAGAGGACCGCCACAACGAAAGCCACTTCCGTTCAAAGACGTCAAGTTCTCCTCTCCAAAAAATTCATACGGCAAGACACGTCCCTGTTCACTTTGGAGACAAATCCTCGACTTGGTAAGACGGTACTAAGATCAGATCAAATTGAGAATTAGAAAAAACATATACGTGTAAGGAAGATGTTTATATACACTTTCGAAAATGCATTTTGCATATTATCTCCTACACGAAATGTATATAAGGGAGGCCGTTTACTTTGCTAAATAATAACCTCTCTTTTCAGGAAACGAAGAGGAATAATGATAGCGAATCTGTATCGTGCACTGCTACACGACACACGTCACGTGAAGCACCTTCCACGCGCCACCTCATCCGACCCTCCGGTAACCCTATGCGGTGTTACCATAGTGTTGCAGTTGAGGAAACCAAACATCGTGTTTTGCTAACTATTACAACATCAGTAAGGAGCAAACTGGGCTCTGAGCCGAGCCGATCTGATTTCAGAGCCCACGATTTTAATCTGTTTGGGTTTGCAAACAAATTGAGGGGAACTATACGAACGTGGAGGCTGGGATTCGTCCTTATTAAGAAAAGCAATTATATATTTTTGTATTTGGCTGGATACTTACTATTTTCAAGGCTTGATGGACTAGACCGTGACAGAGTGGGGTGCATTCTAGTAAAAATTTCTGAGAAACTAAAACCAGTAAATAACCAGTTATTTTCTTGACCTTCATCTGTTAGAAATCACCTTTAACACTGCTCTGTCCAGGCAGAGGACACCACACACAGGTCCATCTTCACTTTGCCACAAATGTGGGGGTCTGAGCGCCACAAACACAGGCCATCAGAGGGGAACAGGTGGAAAGTACGCTGGTCCAACCACAGTCCCCTGAACTCATTCTTCTCGTTAATTCACCTCCACGGCCCTGCACACGCTCTCCCTCTACCTAGGATGCCCGAGGCCTTCCCAAACACGGCTCTCCTCCAGAGCCGGCTCTCCCCACGTGCAGGGATGCGTCCCCGACCTTCCTCGTCTCCCCGCGGGTTCCATGCCCTTGTCCCCTCTCTGCCCGGGACAAATGCGTCACGCTGTATATTGTGATGTGTGTTAACAAGATGCTGTTCTTACTAGATCCATAATTCTGAGGCAAAAAAAAAAAAAAAAAAAAACACCTTATTTACCAACCCCTAAGCAGAAATGGGGAAGGAGTAAACATTGGAAAAATGATGGCTGGTTGAGTGATGAATGAATGCAATAAGGAACAAACAAAAGAATGAAGACATACGTGTTAAACGAAATTAAACCCTGTGTTCTACTTTCAAGTTTTTCCTTAAACACACAAAACACAAATAAAATGAACTTAAATCTCTAACTCACTGCAGCTTAAAGATGACTTTTTTCTGATTCGCTTCTGCATAAACTTTCAATTCCCAGCCCGTGTTATCATTTAGCTGGACGGACTCTCTATTTCCTTGAGATTGAAATTCTCCAATTTTCTTTGAAGACCTTCATACTATAAATGATTGGTTCACGCCCCCATTTTCTGAAATGTCAGAGTTAGCAGTTTTTTCTTCCAAAGACAATCTTTTAAACTCCCTCCATTCAGCCCCGTTAGGCTTCTCACGTTGGTAAATATCTCAACTCTGGAGCTTTCATCCTCAGCGGTGCTGAATTTAAGAAACCTTGTAATGAGGAATGTCTCCTCCGATTCTAAATCATGTCATTTACACCAAGAAGCCACGATACAGCTACTTTATAACCACCTGTGGTCTTAGCACAAAGAAAACTGAATGAAAAGTATCAAGTGTGGAAAAGACAGAACTGTAAAACAAGATTAAGTCAAAGACTCATGCTTTTTTATATACTGTGGGATTAGTATGTAATGAAACAAATTAACCAAACTTTCACTAATGATAGAATTCACATTCATCTGACGCATAACTGTGGCCTTTTGTGGAAAGAAAGGATACATATCTAAATTCTATTTTACTAGCAATGCTTCAAATAGCTACACCCTGATTCATTTCAGTAAGTCAATAGGAATATTTACTTTCTTTTTCAACAATGTTTCCACTCATGATGGTCATCCTCTGAAATGTGTTACATTTAGCAACTTCAGCCATGGTATGGGTTTCTAACAATGAGAATTTCAACATGCATTTTATTTTCATTAAACAGCACGTTGGTTTTAGACCAATTCCAGCGCCTGTTCGCCATCGCCGGTATCATCTGATTTCTGTGTGGTAACTGGATCCAGCTAGAAAATCGAGAGGAACTAAGAACTGGAAAATATTTTTAGCATCTTGTCAAAAAAAAATAATGTAAGATACATTATTTATCATCTGTCCATTTGAAAAAGCTGATGAGCTTTTCTGGCAAATATAGAAACAAACAGGCACTTTTTTTCCCCAATGCAAACATCTAAAAACAGTGAGGTGAATTTCTTCTTAGTTTGCAGAGGGAATCCAACTGACAAGTAGTAGTTTAGAAGTACTAGGTCTAAGTAGTTCCAACTATCATTAGGTACTTTAAAAGTGATACAGACCTAAGTAGGGAGAAGTAATTCCCCATTTAAGAGTGACATAAATGCGTGCACCAAAGTGTTTATGGATGAAATGCTATGTCTGGAAGATTTGCTTCAAGTAAGCAAAGGGAGAGAGGCTCGCGGCTGGGGATGCAGAGTGATGACTGGGTGTCGGTCAACGTTCAAGCGGCTGGGTGGCGAACACCTAAGAACTCTTAACTGTTCTCTTTGCCTCTGCATATGTTTGCAATTTTTCACGTTTAAAAAATGAACACAATTACATGGGGAAAAAGTATACAATTCTGTTATCGACCGAGAGCAAATGACTAAGAACTATGAAAAGCAAAAACAATTCATGCTAAAAATAAAATGTTATAGTGTTCAAACGTCAAGAGTTTGATGATCCACAGAGGAAGCAACTCTGAGACAGCAATAAGGTTAGTAAATTGGTCACCACTGAAGCCATAATTTATTAATTATGTCAACAATGCACTGCCATTAACATCCCCAATTAGGCAGTCGCTAAAAAAAGTGATTTCTAAAATGCAACATGCAGGATCGACAGTTATTAACTAAGATGACAAATCATAAGTACGAAAATCTAACTTTGATCTACAAAAGAATATAAACAACAACAAAAACACAAGTAATTCAAAGAAAAAAACTACACTACAGCGCAAAACAAGACGATAACTTTCATGTCCCTCTCTTTGGCGGCCAGACTTAAGACAGCTCCTGCTCTGAAAACGGTGGCACCGAAAAGATCCCACCATGATTTCAGTGAAGCCATTACCTTTAGAAGACTCAGACCAACACACGTAACTCCAATTGCGACAGAAAATCGTTTAACTGGAGACCCGCCACCCACACGTGTAGTAAAACTTCACCATAAGCTACTACCCAAGTTAAAAATTAAACAAAATATTAGAATGTTCACAAATTTACATGACATCCTCACAGAGGCTATGACAATAAAGAGAAGACAATGAGACCCCTTTTAAGATCTGTCCTGAACCCTGTATTCTGTCCAATTAAAATACCTTTCTCAATTTCTTGGTCTGCAAACTATGCAGTAATTATAAGTGCTTCCTAGATATCCAAAACGACATGAAGACCTTTTAACATCAACTCACTACAGAAATAAAGCCGAAACAAGATAAGGAACGCGACCAATTAAAGTTTACTTCCTTTTCACACCAGAGGGTTCCTTCGCCCAAAACATCAGGTCAAGTTTTTAGCTACAGAGTTGCATGGAGAATGTGAGGACTTCATAACATCCTAAGAATTAGTAACAGCAACTCTACAATTAAGTCAGTTTCTGAAACGAGCTTCCCTGCTCCTTGTCCTTCTGAAGCCCGAGCATCACACAAGTCAGAGCTTCAGCCGGATGAGACTCCCTTTAAGGACAGAGGCCATATATTGTCCGCCTTGTGTCCCCTGCACAGAATTAACTCAATGTTTGTTGTGACTAAAATAAACTCCAGGAAATGAGCTTCGAAACACTTTGGTCCCCCTGCAAGACTAGAAAGATTAGTTTAATAGAAAATGATAAAGAATAAAACTATAAACGTTTGTGCTTTAGTATATTCTGTGATTCAGAATGATGTATTAACACTGTGGAAATAAGTTTGCAAAGAATAAAGAATAAAATAAAAATAATAAAGAACATAACCCTTAAAGTTGTCCTTCCCGTCAGCATGCTCAAATACTGTCCTAAAACTTTTCATCTTAAATTCATACTTTGTATACCAACTACACCTAAATAAAAAATGAATTTAACTCATATCTTCACCTCCAACCTATAAAAAATAAGGCTTCCAAATGAGACCTGAATATAAATGGATTCTCTTCATTACAATTTAAGTTCCTGCAATTGTATGCGTAATTTGTGTGACTGTGCTTATGCTAATTTTCTACAAGGAGAGTCTTTCATCAGATTCTCAAAAGGGTAAGGGACCCCAAAAAACTTTAAGATCCACTAACCTAGCATATAAGAAACGTTTCGTCTTCCAGAGAATTAAAGTTAAGTCGGCTTCGTTCAAGTGTTCTACCTTTATGTTCAGAGGGGTTCCTTACTATAAAATTAGCCTTTCAAAGAATTCCTTCAGCCTAGCCAAGAAGTTCCAGTATCCACAGACACATCAAACAATTCCCAGATCCCCCAAACAGTCCACTCGTAAGTGCCAAAAAAAGAAAGGCGAAAGAAGGCAAACTCGGTCACAAGCAGGCCACCCTAGTACGGTCCTAAATACACTTGCATCCCTCATTAAAATGCCTGGAAGGTCTGCATTTCTCCCAAACTAAACAGACTTTTTAGGAAGGCTTTCTAGTTCCATTGCACACTGACTGGTCCGCCTCGCTCGAGTTAACACGTGTCCCTGTCACAAGTCACCCAGGCTGTTTCCCCAGGGTCCCCCAGACGAGTCTCGGCCCAAGGCAGGGCCGTTCACCGAGCAGTGATTCGGTAAACATGGGCTGCATGGGAGAGGACCCTCCCTCCGCCGGTTTAAAGCGGAGCTGTGAGCAGCCGCCTGGGGCATCCCTCCGTCAAACGCACGCGCTCAAGTGTCAGAAACGCTCTGCTTCCTCCAGCGCCCAGACATCACACGGTCACGGATGTCCACTTTCGCTGGCCAACCTGGCAAGGACAAGCTGCCTCCCCCACGCACGTCTGACACAGCCGAGCGCCACCAGACCCAAGCCAGCAGGTCGCAGGTGCCCCCGCCTTTCCCGTAAACTCAGATGGGCCTGACAACGTCCTCCCGGGGCTCCGTTCCCGCTGGACTCGCGGTCCTCATACCTGAGTTGCAGCCCCAACTTCGTCCCCAACGTAACGTGGGACCTTGGAAAAATGATCCTTTTGCCTCAACCTCCTACCCTGTGAAACCGGAGGTCACGTCACCGATACTTGGGGTCAATTACAAAGCCTCTGCTCTGCGACCAAGTGTCACTGGAAAACTCGGGCCGACCGCAGGGCCGCGCGCCCCGCACGCCCTCCCGGGGCCCTCGCGACACACACTCCCCGCGGCAGGAGCCAGAGCAGCGCCCGCCCGTGGGCGCCGCGCCCGCCACACGCGCCCCGGGGCCCCGACGCGCACACGGCCGCCGGCGGGGCCCGTCCCGAGGTGCACGCGAAAAATAAGCAAACTTCGAAGGGAAACTCCACGCAGCCCCGCGGGGCGCCCCCCGGCCCGCACGCGCGCGCGCACGGCCGTGCACCCCGCGGGCCGTCCGCCTCCCGCCGCCGACGGGCCACAGGTGAGCGGCCCGCGCCCCCGCGCCCCGGGCGCCGCGCGAGGCTCGGGCCGCGGCCGCCGCACGCGCCCGGCCTGTCAGGGCCGCCGCCGCCCGCCGGGGGGGACTCCCCGGGGCGCGCGGGCCCGCGCCCCCTCCCCCACCCGCCCGGCCGGGCGCTGACAGGCGCCCCCGGACGCCCGGCCTCCGGCCGCGGCCGCGCCCGGGCCCGCGGGGCTCCGGCCGCGCTACTCACCGAGGCCGAGGCCGCGGGCGCGGGCGACGAGCGCCGGGAAGTGGGGAAGACGGGCCGCCGCCGCCGCCGGCTCCCCCGCCCCGGGGCCGCCGCGGTCCCGCCGCCCGGCGAGAGGCGGCCGGCGGCGAGCGGAGCGGCGGAGCTGCGCGGGCGGACGGCAGGGGCGCGGGGCCCGGCGGGGAAGGCGGGGAGGCGGGTCCCGCGGCCGAGACGGGGATCGTCTCCCCCTCCGCAGAGCGAACCCAAAATGGCGGCGGCGCGGCGGCGGCGGCGGCGGCGGCTGCTCGGGAGGGAGGGAGCGAGCGAAGGGCGCCGCGCGCCCCCCCGCGTCCCCCGCCCGCGTCGCCCCTGCCCGCCGCCCCCCCGCGCCCGCCCGCGCGCGGCCCGAGGCGCTGGGCTCGCGGCTCGCGGCGGCCGCCCACCCCCGCCCGCGGCCGGCCCGCGCGCCCGCCGGCCCGCACGCGCCTGCCCGGGCGCCCCCGCGCGGCCCCCGCTCCCCTCGGCCCGGCCGGCGGCGCGGGCGCGGGCCTCACGCGTACCTCCGGCGGCGCGAGCCCGAGCGCCTCCGCCTCCGCCTCCGCGCGGCGCGGCCCCGCCCCCCACGCCGCGGCCCCGCCCCCACGCCGCGGGCACGCCCCCACGCCGCGGCCACGCCCCCGCGCCGCGCCGCCGCCCCCGCCGCCCCGCCCCGGCCGCCCCGCGCCTCCCACAAGCCCCCGCGGCCGCGGCCGCCGCGCGCCTCGCGGGAGCCTCCGCGCCGGGCGCCACCGAGCGAACGCTTAGTGCCGCGCGCCCCGTCGTCCCCGCGCCGCGGACTCGCCCGGGGCCGCTCACCTCGGCGGCCGCTGCCCCGCCGTCCGCGCCCCGCCGCGCGCGCTCGGCCGGGCGCCCCTGCGCCGGGCGCCGGGTGGAGGCCCCGGCGGCTGCGCGCTGCGCCGCTTCCTGCCGCCGGGCCGCGCTCGCCTGTCCGCGCCCGCGTCCGCGCGTCCGGAGCCTGGCCCGCCACCCCCGGCGACGGCCCCGGCCGGCGCGGGCTGCGCCCTCGAGGGACGGCAGCGGGACTCCGGAGCCCCGCAGGTAGGCAGCCCGGCCCCGGGGCCGGCGACCCTCCGGGGCGTCCTCCGGCTCGGCTCGGCTCGGCGTGGCGGGCTCGGGACCGGGAGGAGCGCGCGCCTCTTTCCCCCCTCCCCCCCCCTCTTAACCCGGCTGAGATTTCTCGACTCTCCCCGCGCCGTCCGTGCGCGACGCTGTGTCGTACACTAACCCTAGTCGATCCCGGCGGACGGAGGATGCGGTCTCGGCCCCGGTGCGCGCGGCCCGACGTTCCGCGGCGAAGAAACCACGCTTTTTTCCTAGTTCGTTTCTGGCCTCGGCCTCCCGCGCCTCGGGTGTCCCTCAGAGAGTTCCCGTTCCTTAACGACAAACGAAACACGACCCAAAGCTCAGCCAACGCCAACCCTGCCTCCGGGGCTGGTGTGTGAGATCACAGTGCACGGAGAGTGGAACCGGCTCCTGGGGACAGGGAGTGCCGCGCCGCGTGTTATCGGCCGCCGCGCCGCTGATGTCGATAAGCTTTGTGGGTGTAATTGTTAGTTTGTGTCCCGTTCTTCCAAATCGTTGGTGACATCGTGCAAAACGACGCCGATCGGATTTCTGTGGCTGCTGATGTTTCTCAAAACATCATTTCCTCTTTCTCGATGACTGAGTTCAGGGGGACTGTGGGTATGAAAATACACAGATGATCCGAAGTTTATCTAGCAGTTTGTAGTTTCGCCCAGAGCGGAAAGCAGAGGATACGTGGGTTGCCCTTCCCTTCATCCGCAGACTTCCAGGGATCAGGGAACAGCTTGAAAAAAATCACTGTACTGAATGGATCTCCAAGGCCTAGTCAAGCAGATGCATAAATTTGCCCCTACCGTATTTCAGTATGTGGACCTCGTTTTGTTTGCTTGCTTTGTTTTTTTAAGATAAAGAGGAAATCAGTTTTAATAACCTCGCTGTATATTTGCTTTTTCTAACTGTGTCTCAGGTCCCAGCCCTTTCGTGGAGCCCATTTAGGTTATGTCGATGTGTTTTGGTTGTGTTACGTGTGCAAGTGTGTTATATATTCTCTTATAATCTGGTGCACAGCGAGTCGTGGAAATGTTGACTGTTAGATTCTTAGAACGCGAGAAGGGAGAGAGAATACCGTGCCAGGAGGTCGTGTGTTCCTGTCCAATCCTAGTCATAAACAACACTTGGAGATGATCCTCTTGTCCCATTTTACAGATGCGCCCGAGGCGCAGAAGTCCAGTTAGCTTGCCTGTCTCTTAAAAGCCTACGTTGTTTCACTATACCACATCGCCTTCGTAGTAAAATTTCTCATCAGCAGCGGGACTGCACGTAACACCGAGAATAACACTTCTAATGGAATTCCACCACGCCCCCCTGTGAGGAAGGTGACTTGTCTCTGCCACTGTTCCTGTAGCTTTAAGGAAGGCACTGATTCATGAATGTCAGCTATGTCTATGCAAATAAGATGACACTGCGTTCTTTGGCGTATGCCCGGGTGCCTGCAGGAGACCAAAATATATAAAGTGCTCGGTATTTTGAGTGGATTATACTATTGAATGAATGAATGCTAAAATATTTGAACCAAGGAAGGGTTAGAAGACAGAATAGAATCATGGTTCCTCCAACAATGTCCACGTCCTCGTCCCCAGAACCTGACTGTGCTGTCACATGACGGGGGCTTGAGGCTGCATATGGACCCGAGGTTGCTAATCAGCTCAAAGTAGGCGGGTTGTCCCGGGCTGTCCGCTAGGCCCCCTGTGATTACAAGAGCCCTGAAGAGGTGGAGGAGGGAGGTGGAAGAGCCAGTGTCGCGGTGATGTGCCGTGACAAAGCTTTGGCCAGTCATGGGCTTTGAAGAGATCAGGGCCGCCTCTAAACACTGAAAAAGTGTAAAAAGTGAAAACCAGATTCTCGTTAGAGCGTCCAGTGAAGGCTCAGCCTCCTTTCTGCAGGGACATTTTGGACTTCCAGACCACACAACTCTGAGATGACAGGTCTGTGTTGTTTTGTGCCACTTGTTTGTGGTCACTTGTTACAGCAGCAGTGGGACGTGGAAAGGGAGCCACGTCGAGACTCCTCTGTCACGCTCTGCCTTGGGTTGGGTTTGCACTCCCGTTTAAACGGAGGTGTGGGGTCACTGCACGTTTGCTTTAAGCCAAGGGATAGGCGCTCAGCAGAGCTGCCTGAGCGTCCAGTTTCATCGCGCTTCGTTCACTTTGGTGCGTTTTTTACAAGTGGAAGGCAAGACCCTCCACCAGCAAAAAGATCCGACTTGCTTTCTTGTGATACTTGCGTTATGATGGTCTGGACCCAAAGCTGCAGCATCTCCATGGCCGGCCTGTGTTTCTCTGCTGCTCTGCTCCCGGCCTCTGGCCTCCAGCTGCAGACAGCTGGCCGGGCTGAGTGATCTCGCGGCCCGCGGACTTCCCCGCCGGGACCGGGGCAGGTGGACGTCATCTCACGGAGCTTCCTCGCCGAGGTGTTGTCTGAATACAACATAGGTGAATAGGAAAGGCTCTTCGATGTAAACTTTTAAAATAATGTCTCAAGAATTTAAAGGGATTCGTTTATAAGTCATTTAGTCCTTCTAACAGTTCTATATTTGGATATCGCCATGATCTCCACTTTAGAGATGAGACACACACAGTGTCAGTGTCTCGCTCAAGGTCACACCACTCGGAAGGCTTTAGATCCCAGCGGTGCGGTGGCGGAGTCCGTGATTTTACTGTTCTGCCGTTGCCACTGTTTCCCTGTAAGTTAGAGCTAATAATATCACCTTCATCGTGGGACTGTCGTGTCACATGAGGCGCTCTGAACTCTGCCTGATGAGGGGACAGTGCTCAGCAAGTGTCAGCTGTTGCTGTCCTGCTTGCTTGAGGTTTTGGAGCCCGAGGCGTCTTCCTGGGTGGCAGTGGCTGGAGGAAAGGGAACGGGTGTCATGAACTGCCCTCAGCTCAGTGACAGTTCTGTTCCTGGAGAGGGAGGCGGCTGGAACCTGCATTCAAGTGCACGCCCTTGTATCACAGACAGGAAGCGGGCTCAAGGCGCAAGAAGGCTTAAAACCGTGTCATTTTTTCCTGTAGAGACTGTGATCTGAGAGGTGCCCACGCGAGAGACCAGAGGGTCTGTCCCAAGCTCGAGGTAGCTTTAGATGTGTGGTTGGACATGGGGACCTACCGTGACACGATTTGAAGCATCAGGGTTTCCTACACAGAAACGTGCAAACGGTAACGCACACAGGAGCATTCGTGCAGAAAACCACTTGTAGCTTTAACAGTTTCGCTGGGGGCCGTGTCTCACTCCAGCCACCGGGCACAGGGCAGGATCAGCGGAGGGAAGAGGCTCACCGGGCCGCCTGGGGGATGCAGCCGACCAGGGCAGCCCGTTAGTGTCCCGGTTACCTGCCCGGCATGTACAAAAGCTGCGGGCTCCCAGCACGGACGCAGCTGCCTGGCAGCCCCCACACTGGCTCCAGGAGAGTGATGTCACGTTTTGCTGGAAAGGGGCTCCAAGGGTCCCAAGGCCAAGTCGATCTGGGTTAAAATGAAGTCTCTCAACTGTAGTTTTTCCCAAAGCCTTTAATGCACTAACACGTACTGCAGTTGTTCAAGAAACGAACAGCCACACGGCATTGTCCAGACGTCTTTGCCACAGCGCCGGTGCGTGTTACGCCTGGCGTTCACCAAACTCATCCTGGGAACCGCTGCTTGAGCACTCTGCTTCCCAGACACAGCAGAGGAGCCCCGGGACCCCCCCTACACACACGCACGCACACACACACGCACGCACGCAGAGCGGGCGGTGCAGCAGCCGCGCGCCTGCCGTGTTCACCTTCACGCCTTGGGCAAATGCAAGCGCAGCGCACACCTGCTGAGTGCCTGGATCGGGGCGTGCATTCGCATGCGTGAGAAGGGTACACTCGGAAACGAAAAGGAGGGGACGCAAGAGTCTGTGCCATCTCTTGACTGTTCTGCAAGCCCCACGGGGGTAAGGGCTGGACAGTGTCGATGACGTCTCGTCACAGGGCCCGCACGGGGTGCGCAGTGCCTGCCGGAGGCGTGGGCGCAGCTCTGCTGTCGCTGCTGCTTCAGAGACTGTGGCTGCGGGAGGTGAAAGTCACGAGCTAAAGTGAAGCATTGCCTGGGGGTGTCTGACGTGTGCCGTCTCTGCTGAATGTCGACACTTGCGTTTACGTGAACATCTTCCAGCTCCCAAGAGATTAGATTTTTAATTATTTCCAAGATGTAAATGAGTATAACGCACAATCTAAAAATCCAAATTCTCGTGTGTCCGTTTCCCACGTTAGACCTAGGTCAGCCCTGCCCGTCTCGGCCCTTCGCCGCCTCCCCGAGAGGAAGCACCTGTCGTTCTCTTGCCTTTCTTCAACATTCCTAAATATACCCACCAAATGATTGTTTCGTGACGTTTTTGCATTTATAAGTGACGTCACGCTGTATTGATAGTTTTCGCCCGGCGTGCGTTTCGAGGCGCGCACGGGTCACGCTCTTCTGGATGGCATCCCGCTGCCCGCTGTTTCTCCACGGCTCTCCCAAGGGGCATTTGGGCTTTTGACGGGTTTTGATCATTGTTCATGCTCTACTACTACGATCATTGTTAACCCGTAGTTCCCAGCGTGCGCGTCTAAGTGTTTTTCTAGAACAAATGCCAGGGCGACTGGGTCTTAGGACGGGCACGTTTGCAGCTTTACGAGGTGACGCCGAACTTGGTGTCTGAGACAGGGGCGTCCGCACGCTCCCTGCCCCGGCCTCTGCGACACTGGCTCTCGGCGGCCTTTCTCCCGGCGTGGCGTGGCGACCGGTCTCACTGGCGGATTTAATTTACATTTTCCTGATTTGTCATGAGAATGGGAAGCTTTTCGTGGTTTTACTAGCCATTTGTGTTTTCCGTGAAACGCGCGTTCCTGTCTTCTAACTTTTTCAATCAATGTGTAGGCGTTCTTTGTACGTTCTGGATGCTAATCCATTGTGCAGATGTCTGTTCCCAGTTCTGGCTGACTCTTGCCCTCTTTTTTAAGGTGCAGGGATGATGCTGAAAGGAATGACAAGGCTGACCTCCAGGGTCCGTAAGGTGAGTCCTCACTGACCTGAGTGCTCTGTCTCTAGGTGGATTTCTTGTGTTCGGATGGATTTATTATACCCAGGACGAAACGTCCTGGAGAACTGCAGCTGGCTAGTGCTGTTATTTATAAGTTTGCCCTCAAAGGAACAATCACAGTTCCATTTCTCTGCCCGTACGCTTCACTCCCAGCCACCCCGAAATCTTCAAGTAACAGGTCTCAGTAGACACAGGAGAATTCATGTTTTCTTAAGGAAAAAAAAACAGGAAAGGCTTGACTGCAGTTATCTTCATTAGCTTTTATACAGTTTTCTAGTTGGACTAATAATTATCCCTTAATTAAGTATTTAGAAGAAAAATGTTGCCAATTTAGACCTTAAGCATCTGATAGTTGAATAAAATAAAACCACCTGTGAAACAGCCATTCTTTCACTTTGCTTCATTCTTGCATTCCTTTAGCAAATAGTTTCAGTCATGTCCACACAGCAGGAACTCAGGGTTTGAAGGTGACGCGTCTCACTAGCAGCTCCTACTTGCTGGGCACCCATCACGTGCCAGGCGCTGGGCCACGCGCTTGCTGTGACGCTCCTGAGCAGCCCCTGAGGGGGATGGTGTCTGATGCACAGATGCAGGAGGGAGGATTGGAAAGGCTGAGCTCCTTGCTTAGGGTGACAGGCTGTGGAGCTGCAGAGCCCAGACTGGGTACCAGGTCTGTCCGACGGCAAAGCCTGCGGCCGTAACCACCGCAGGCCCTCACAGCCCCGCGCAGATCCCCAATGAGTGACGGTTACAGTGGGCACTGTCACCTGCCCTGGGTGAGGAAGGTCCAGGGCACCCCCCAGCCGAGCCCTGAAAGAGGAGAAGCGGGCCAGGAGGGCCTGGTCGCGTCCATTGGTCATCTAGTGACTAGATCTCCTGGAGAGCAGCCCTCCTGCCGTACGAGTCACCTCTCCGGGGGCTCGTGATAGACGCATGAACGTAAAAACCCAGTGGTAACATGAAAACAGAAGCCAGGCCGACAAGGCCGACGGAGGGACGGATGCTGGCTTCCCTGATGACATGAAAAGGCTGGAATGTCTTTAACAGCAGACGGGGAAGCCGAGTCCACAGCAGCCGTGTCAGCGGGGAGCGTTTGTGCGTCGGGTGGGTCGGTCCCAGTAAGCGCGTGACGCTGGGCTGGAGCTGTGCAGACGCAGCTGACACACGGTGGCTTTCCCTGGACATGAGGCTCGCTGGGCGGTGCCAGACAATCTGTAAGAAGGACGGGATCCATTTTGCTCGCTCTTAATTTGCTGCAAAAAGCAGTTAAAAAAGTCTCGGGATTCTTACAGAAATGGCGCCCCCTGGTGGCCCTGAATGCCTTTCATGTTCCGCTTGACTGCTATTTTTTGCCAGAGGCATGGAGCTCCCTCTAACAGAATTGAGAAAATCGGGTTATGTCAGGGCTAGGGTGTACCCCGATCGCTCTGCTGAGGTCATGGGCCCTCCGTTCTCGCTGGCTTAACGCAACAAATGAGACCGCACGACGTGTGCGTGGATGATTGGTTCTGGCCGCTGCTGCAAATGCGGGGGGGGGGGGTAGACTCAGGGCCGAAGGTTCCCGTCACCCGCTGGTGCCCAGAGCAGCCCCCACCGCGGCGGCTCCCACGGCCCTGTCCTGCTTCTGCTGACTTCTGTCCTGCTCCTTCCCTCGGAACCGGCCGCGTTTCACTGCTACACAAGGCCTGTTACCCGCCGGCTCAGTTTGGGGCTTCTCCAGGTCGCATGTTGTCAGATTCGCCTCCTGAATCAGCCCCCGCCCCGGGGTCCGGAGCTTCCCACGTGCAGCGGACCGAGCCGCCCGCAGCGCAGTTTACTGACGCGGTACACGCGCCCTCGCTCTTACCAACGAAGGCTCTTCATTCGCGGGCCCGGCTGGCAGGGAGAGGGGCGGGGTGGCACTGGGGAGGGGGAGCATGGCACTGACCCCTAACTGAAGCGACCATGATCACCGGGCAGCTGAGCAGAGTACGTTAGTGACATTCTCCCTGCTGCAGACACGGCTCCAAACCTCGGTGCCGGATCAGGCATCCGAGGCCGCGTGGCGCTGAAGCACGAAACGGCTTCTTTTGCAGGTGGACCCTGGACACTACCTGTGCACGGAGACCAAGGTGGCCCAAAGCCTCGCCGCCCACCAGGGTGGCCAGGTCCCCGCAGAGCGGCCCCGAGCGGTGTCCCGCACCAGCGAGAATGACCCGGTGAGTCCCTGGCACGTGTGTGTGGATTCTTTCAGAGAGCTAAGAAACGTCCGTGCGGGCAGGCCGCACGCCCGACAGCGTTCCGAAGCCATCTTCCCCGCTTGCCGGGGACCGCAGCAACGTTAGGCACTCGGGCAGGCTGTCCTCACGCCGAGGAGTTCGCCGGGCACACAGTAGGCACACAGTAAATACGAAGTCATTACCGATCTTACTGTGTCATGGTCGGGAACCATCCCCTTAAAAGGCCAGAGAGTAAAAGTGTAAGCTTGTGAGCCAAAGTGGCCTCTGTCACCGCTGCTTAGCTCTGTCGCAAACAAGTGGGTGTGGCTGTGTTCCAGTAAAATTTCATTTATAAGAACGGTAGTCAGCCATAGTTAAAGCCCGGTGTGGAGCACCCTAAGGAAGTCACCCTGCCTGCGGTCACGGCAGGGCGGGGACGGCACCCAGGCTTCCTAACGGCGGCCCGGAGCCGGCGCCGCCCTCCCCGTGGGCTTCTCGTCTGGCTGGCCGGGAAGGGCGGCAGCACCGGGGCCCCACCAGGCTGGACGGCGACTTCTCTCTTGGCGTGAAGGAAACCATAGCGTTTTCCTCACTCTGTCACTGTTCCCACCCTCCGAGTGTCCCCACCTTGACACCCGCTACCGTGTGTCGGGGGAGAGGATAACGTCACCCAGCACCATCTTGGCGCGGTGTGTCATGTACGTCCCTGCTGGTCACCTACTTTCACGAGCACAGAGGAAACAGAATAAGTGAATTAAGCCCTCGAAGTGTCTTTCATGTCCCTGTAATTGTCCCTTTATCTGCCAATTCCTCTGGAGTTTCTATGGAAACAGCAGTGTGCAGATGATCTTGTCACGTGACTGGAGCATCTCTGTACACAGCGCAGAGGAGTCCAGATGGCAAGACTGGTCCCTGCTACCTCCACATCTCGGGTTTACGTCGCTGAGCAACTGGCTCTGTCGTTAGGGCCAGCGCCAGCTTTACGTGAACGCTGCGGGCCCGGGGACAGCCCCCAGGCTTTTTTGGTCTAAGAAAGGACCGCTACCTCGTCGGGCTCTCAGAGGTGGCTGTTGCCTCAGTGTGGCCCAGGAGGCCCTTTCCGCCTCTCCGCGCCCCCGGGCCCGTCACAGCCGTGCGCGCTTGTCTCCGCAGGCCAGGCACGAGGAGCAGCACGAGGGCCAGCACTACCGCGTCCCGCCTCGGGACCTGGAGACGGTGTTCTCTCACGGCCTGCCGCCGCGCTTTCTGAAGCAGGTGCTCGGAGCGGGCGGGGCCCGGCGGGGGCGGGGCCCCACCGAGCAGGAAACTAAACGATGACATTCGGATCCGAAAACAGACGAGTCCAGCTCCGATTGTCTGGGACCAGCGTGGGTACCAGTGTCTTAGAGGCAGTCTCGTCCGCGTGGGTCCTCTGCGCCAGGCAGAATCGTCCCGAATAACCAACCCGCCCGGCCGTTCTTGGTGCCCGACAGGTTCCCAGAAACTCCGGTGTTCAGATAGTTGTTACACACGAACTTAACGTTTTCCTTAGAAAAGTATCATGAAAGTAGTGAATGTGCTCTAGAAAGTTGTTAAAAAATAATTGAGATACGCTCCTGAGCCGAAGGGAAGTGACATTTGGATCAGATGGTCACAGTTCTTCAGGCTCGTAGATTTTCAGAAAATACAGTGGTCGTGACCCCACCCCAGAGAGTCACTCAGCTCGCTGTCCAGCCGTTACCAGGGCTCACAGTTGACGGCCAGCACAGTTGGTGGCACGACTGGTCCTTCTGACCCCGGCTGACTTATGTCAGCCTGAGCAGTGATTCCTTCCTAATGCACATCGAACTTGACCGTGGAGCTGCGCTCAGCGCAGGAGCCAGCGGCCGCCGTTCTTCGGGGCTTTATTCCAGGAAACGAGACGCGGCATCGGGTAGGGGCTAACGCTGGACCGCAGCCAGCCTGTCGTCTCAGATTTCGTCCCGTTGGAGACAGGACATGACCGAGTGTCACCTCCAGTGTCACTTTAAACAGTCCGAGGACCCTCACGGCACGGTTGCCAGCGGCAGGGCTGTGAGGGCCTGGCTTCAGGGAAGCTTGAGTTGTTGGCAGGGTGGCTTAACCACTGGTGCTCGGAGGGACCCGCTCCTGCGTCCCTTACGTGGCGAGCACCTCGTGAAGGCCAGCACCGGCACCCTCACCATCGTGTGTGCGGGTGGTGCTGTCACGCTGCCTAATCCCTAATTCCCAACCCAGCCTCTCCTAGCCGCACGCACGAAGGTGACGCGACTTGGAGCTCTGGGTGCTAAACCAGGCTCGCGTGGGCACAGGCGGGTGAGTCCCGCAGCCGCGCGATCCGCTCCTTCCCGCTCCGCCAGGTGAAGACGTTCCAGGAAGCCTGCCTGATGGTGCGGAGGCCGGGCCTGGAGCTGCTGCGCCACCTCCGCACCACCGACTTCGCCCGCCCCGCGGTGCGGTACCTGCTCTGTATCCTGCCGGCCGGCCTGCCCCGCCCCGAGCGGGGCTCCTCCCAGCCCCGAGTAGTGCTCCCCGCAGCTGATGCTCCCCCTGCCCCGAGCCGGGGCTCCCCCAGCTGGTGCTCCCCGCAGCTGATGCTCCACCCAGCCCCGAGCCGGGGCTCCCCACAGCCGGTGCTCCCCCTGCCCCGAGCCGGGGCTCCCCCAGTCAGTGCTCCCCCAGCTGATGCTCCCCCTGCCCCGAGCCGGGGCTCCCCTCCGTGCGTGGCAAGGGGCAGCGCGGGAGAGGCCCTCCTGGGACCGTTTTCTTTAATGAGCACCTCAGACGGGGAGAAGGGGACGGGCAAGACCCTCAGTCTCTGCCACAGCCTCCACTTCTGCGCGACGCAGGGCTGGCTGACGCTGCACGTCCCGGATGGTGAGACGGCCCCTCCTCCCCAGGGTGGGGTTAGTCGCCCCGTGGCCGTGGCATGTGGTGGCTGTGGTTCTGACAGGGCTCTGACAGCTGGGGGGAAGCGCGGTGGCCTGCGCTAGCGCGTGGCAGCCCCTGCGTGTCACTGACAAGCAGGCTGCGAGGGGACCAAACGCAACGAGGAGAAACGCAGCCGAAAGCTTCCCGGAGCCGTGTGCCGTGAGGGCGCGGTGCTGGGGGCGGGTTCCAGAGCTGTCCGTCCGCGTGGATCTCGCACGCGTGACCTCCCGTGCCGGGCCTGCACCCCTCACACGCAACCCGTGTCTGACCGTCTCGGACTCGGCCGGGAAGCGAGGCGGCCCTTAGCGCTCGGCCCGGTGTGCGCTGATCGCCACGGCGGCGTCCGGGGTGGGCCAGGCGGAGCGGGCGCCTCGGGCGCACGAGGCTTCCGTGTGTGGCGTTGAGCGCGGTTCGTTTTCAGCTCACCTTTGGGTGAAGAACTGCCGGGAGCTCCTGCGGTCCTCCCACAACAAAGAGCGCTTCGATCAGCCCCTGGAGGCGTCCGGCTGGCTGCGGAGCTTCAAGGCTGCGAACAAGCGCTTCTTGAGCGAGGTGACTGGGCGGCTGGGGCTTTGCGCTGGACAGCCTTTGAGTGGGTTTCGTCTTCTCTGTGCCCGAGTCCCGGAGACCGCGGAAGACGAATGTCGTAGCGGAGATAACCGTGCTGCTGTTTCCGCGTACTTTACTCACCGCGAGCTCGCAACCCGAACGCGTTTATCCGCGTGGCACCGAGGCGGCAGGAGGCTGCTGCCGTCTCGAGCAGTCCGGGCTGACGCACCGCCTCTGCCAGCCAGGGTCGCAGCCTCAGCCCCTCTGAAGCACCTTTTCAACACGTGGCTTCCTCCAGGTCGTTTTTTGAAGCAGGAACGTACTGGTGAATTACTCTTTAGCGACTCTGGGATATGCTCTCTGGGCCAGGACTTCTCACTTGCATTTGGACGTAAATCCAAATCTCCTAGGTGCCGAGGCCTCATCCTGGGCCTTGCTGTCAGAACCGTATACATGTGTTAAGCCCCAGGCAGAAGCGGGCCGGAGCGTCCACTTCCCTGCTGAGCTCCCTTACAGGCTAGAAAGACGGCTGCTCCCCGCCAGCCGCGGCCCCCCTCCGCGAGGGACGGGCTCATCCTTCGGCTGCGCAGCCATGCTTGGTTTTCTCTCGTGTGTGTTTAGATAAAAACCCAGGAGAAGTACGTCTGGAGTAAGCGGGACAGCACGGAGAAAGGCAGTCCGCTGGGCGAGGTGGTCGAGCAGGTAGGAAAGGCGACACGGCCGCGTCCCAGCCACGGCCGAGGCGGCGGGTCATGGGCTGCAGGCCCTGCTGCCTCCCTGCAGGGCGTGACGCGGGCCAGGAACGCCACGGACGCCGTGGGGGTCGTGCTCAAGGAGCTGAGGCGGCAGAGCGCGACGGGGGCCTTCCGCCTGCTGGTGGCAGTGGACGGCGTCAACGCGCTCTGGGGCAGGACCACGCTGACGAGAGAGGACAGAAGCCCGGTAGGGGACCCGCGCCGCCCGCCCTGGGCTGGGCCCCGGTGGACATGTGATGGGTCTCCTTGCCCAGGAGAGAGTGTGTGCGGGTGGGCCGTGGACGCAGCCTCCGAGGCAGGTGGTGCCAGGTCCCGCCATCCGCTGCCAGCGAAGGCGAGAGCAGGACGGCAGCAGCTGCTGTGCCAGCGTTGCCGTCTGCACTGTCCCCAGAACGAGGCTGTGCTCTGAGGGACAAGCAGAGGCGGAGGAGGGCATGGACGGGGACTGCTGTGTCCGGAGGCACAGCGGTGTCGGGCCAGCAGCCACGAGCCCGTCCCTGGGGTCCCCCCGTCGGGCGGGGCTTACGTCGCAGTCGAGGGGTTTTTCAGTCTCGGAAGCAAAGCGAGTAACGGGTCCCTTCCTCCCGCCCCGGCCGTGCAGATTGCCCCGGGGGAGCTGGCGCTGGTTTGCAGCCTGCGGAAGATGGTGCGGAATGACTGGGTGAGTGTGGTCACAGTGCTGTGACAGTGCGGTGACACCTGCCGCAGCTCAGAAAGGGCCGTATGGTCACCATACAGACCACCAGCCTGCACGCGTCCGGACCGAGGGCCCCCAGGTCCGGAGAGGCCCGTCTGTAACCTCGCGGTTGTGCAGAGCGTTTTACCAGCGTGGGGAGAGAGCTTGACGGGTTAAGGTCACGTGGCTCCGTGCTGTCAGCGAGTCCCACGCTGGCCGCCGGGCAGCGGTCCCCGGGCGGGACGCAGCGCCGTCTCCCAGACTCCTCTGACCGGCTGCTTCTCCTTGCAGAGCGGGGGCGCCATCGTGCTGACCCTGAGCCAGACCGGGTCCGTCTTCAAGCCCCGGACAGCCTACCTGCCTCAGGAGCTGCTGGGAGAGGTCAGGCCCCGACAGGCTCCGGACACGGCCGCGGACGCGGCTGGGTTTTGGGGGGGTTGTGACATAATTTCAGACTTTGCTAGAGCAGCTTCTGTCTCTAGCCCACGGGCCTTCAGCCCGGACACTACGCTCAGAGGTAGCACTGGGGGAGCCTCCCTCACCCGCTCAGCGTGAACCCTGAGACCGGCAGCCCCCCTTCCCCGACTCAGCCATGGTCCCCTGCGGTCCCAAAACGCCAAATGAAGAACTGCAGAAGGAACGGCGAAGCTTTATGCTGCACGCGCCCTGAGAAGCGTGGACACGTGTCGCGCTCCTCCCGCCCGGGACAGGGCCCGTGCTGTCCAGTCCCCACGCGTGCACCCCCCGCCCGTCAGCCGCAGGCGCTTGTGCTCAGGTGGCCCCGTTTCCCTGCTGCTGAGCCCGGAGCACAAGCGTCGTGACGCGATTCCCCGACGTGCGCGTGCTGTGCGAGGCTGGGACCGGAGCGTGGGGTGCCGCGCCGTCTGACGTTTCCGGTGTCCCCGGAGAGGGGCTGCTGTCCCGTGTGATTCACGTGTCAGCTTACGATCCGCCCAGGGTCTTCTCCGCACCCCGCTTTGTTTTCTGGTTTGAGTGTAAGAACTGTCACAACTGTCGACCGAAGTCAGAACTGTGAGAATTAAAGTAGACGCCCAGGTGTGCTCGGGTACACGTGCGGACAGGTGGCCCCCGGGCACGAGCGGCCTCAGGGCGGGACAGCCAGGCGGGGACAGGCGCAGAGGACGGGGAAGAGCACCTCACGGAGTTTCCGTGATGCTGACCTCCCTGCCCACCTGTCACGTAGCGACCCCCATCTGCGTTCTGTCCTCCAGGAAGGATTCGACGCCCTGGACCCCTTCGTTCCCATCCTGGTCCCCAGCTACAGCCCGAAGGAGTTCGAGAGCTGCATCCAGTACTACCTGGAGAACGAGTGGCTGCAGCACGAGAAAGGTGGGTGAGCAGCCGCCCCAGTCACCCCGACGCGGAGCCTGTCGCTGGACTTTGCCTTTCTCCCCTTCACGTGACTTGTTTCTGATTAGAGGGGACGGGGTGGGCTGGGTGCCAGCATAGGACGCCGGGGCACGGAGGGCACACCGAGCCCGGCCGCGGGGGCGGTGGTTGCCACACTCCCGTGGCGTTTTCCCCCTTATGTTCACTGCTACGCTTGTTCATCATCCAGCAAGTCCGACGGGGACTCGTGCGGGGACAGCCCAGCACCACCCCCGCCGCGCCTGTCTGCGCTGGTGCACAGCGCTCCCGGGGGGCGGGGGGCTGCGCCCTCACCAGACAGAGGAGCAGCTGCAGGGGGAAGGGCCAGGGGGTGGGAAGCGCGATGGAGCCGTATCCGCAGGGCTGGGAGGTTGCTCGGGGTCCCAAAGCGCAGAAGATGCTCCGGGGACAGGGAGAGACAGATGCTGAGGGCGGAAGCGTGGCAAGCGCAGCGGCCGGCGTGCGGACTGCAGGGAGCAGTCTGGAGCACGGAGCCTCCGCCCCGGGGCCTGCGGGGGGCTCAGGGTCCCGGAGCGAAGCACCCCCTCACCATGTGACCCCCTGCAGCGCGCACGGAGGAGGGCAAGCAGGAGCTGCTGTTCCTGAGTCACTCGAACCCAGAGCAGCTGGAGCGGCTCTGTGCCCACCTCTGAGCCTGGCCGCACGTCGAGGGACCGGCCGGCCAAGGCGGCCCCACAGGACACGCGGGGAGCTGGGCCCTGGGCGGCAGGCAGCTCCCGCCGTCGCTGGAGTGCGTTCCTGGCGAAGTGACCGTAAGGGCCCTAAGACGTGCCCTCGGGCCTGCAGCTGGCACCAGCTCATTAAACGTGGTCTTCACAGTCTCGCCAGGCGTCCTTTCCTTAAACGTGCGCATCCGTCAGGCTCACGGTCCCTCGGGCGCCCAGAGACCCAAGGACGCCCACGGGAATTCCCAGCCCGGGTCAGGGTCCTGCCCGAGCCCGGCGGCCCCCGCCAGCACACACTGGCACTGCCAACCCCTTCCCCGTCCCCATCCCCGTGCCCGTGGGGAGCACTGGCCGCCCCGGCTCCGCTCCGCTGCGGTCCCCAGGAGACCCAGGCTGGCGGGACGGACGTGCGCGCCCGAGATCAGCCACTGCGGGCGCTGTCCCAGCCTCAGCCCGCTCCCTTCTCCAGGGTCCCCTCATGTCATAGTGCCCGTGATGCCACCCTGTCAGGGGCTTTGTGAGGGTTACGTCACGGAACACGTGGGCAGAGCCTCGCACGCCGCAGGTGCCCACCGAGCGGCAGGACGCGCCCATTTAGACGTGGACTGTGTGACGCTGAGTCTGAAGTCACTGGGAGGGAGACGGTCTGTGGACACATCACCGCTTCCCGTGAGAACCAGCGACTGGCTGCCCCGGCCCTGCCCCCAGCTGCCTTGCGCAGGGCTGCCAAGGTGAGCTCGCTAAGCACAGCCCGTCCCTCGACTGATGGCACTCAGTGGCTCCACTGTGCCTTCATTCTGATCATTTTTGCCACGTATGTGTCACAAGTTCACACAGAAACATGGAAAATCAGATTTTCCGTCCTCTGGAGAAAACGTGTTACCACACTAGAGACAAGATTATACGCATTTGTCTCAGCACAGAAGAGCACTGCTCTGTGCCTCGCCGTTGCCACCCGCAGGTGTCCCTCGGTCCCTCCGGGAGACTCCACAGATGCTCGAGCCCTCGCGTAGTGGCGTGGGTCTGCACGTGGCCCCGCACAACTTCCCGCGTGCCTGCGATCACCTCTCGGTCCTGACACCTGGTAGGGAGTAAGTGCCGTGAACGGCTGTCACACGTGTCAGTGGAGACACAGCCACCGCGGGCCTAACTCCACTGCCTCCTTCCCCACACGTCCCTCTCCCATCCCAAGGGGCTGAGTCCACGGGTGCAGGAGCCACGCACCCACGGCCAGCTGCGTCTTGGGAACTGCATCAGGAATCTTTGCCCACTCAAAAGAGTCACGTGAGAAAAGAACTGAGTAGCACGTGGCCACCCAGTGTCGCCCAGGGAGCCACAGACACACCCTGACCACAGCAGGCGGGCGCCCTGTGATAGTCACCAGTGCTACCTATACACGACACCGCAGGCGGTGCTGATGACGCTGGCACCCAGACCCCAGAGGCTTTGGTGCTGCTGTGCCCCAGGGGGACACCCGCCAGGACCTGCCCGATGGGCCGGGCTGGTCTCAGCCGCAAACGATGCAGGGAACCGGCTTCCACCTTTGCGAGGCTGCGCTCGTGACCACGACGCCTCATTCCCACACACGTGGCACAGTCAGTCGTGTGGAGGACCAGAGAGGAACCAGATACGAGCACGTGCTGCCACGAGGGGAACCTCGAAACCTCACGCTGAGACTCAGGACACGCGAGGCCATGATTGTGGGAACCGTCAGAAATGGCCAGTCTACACAGGCAAACGCAGATCAGTGGTCGCCTGGTGTCGGGGCAGGAATGGGGCTTAACTAATCGCACAAGCAATCTTTAGAGGGTGACGCAAACCTTTTAACACAATTGTAGTGACCGCACAACTCCAGATCCACACTTAGTGTGTATGCGAACGGTACCTCGGTAAGGATGTGAGGAAAACCGCAGTCAGACCCCTTCTCCCCTGCTCTCCGCGCGGTTCACACCTCCTCACGCTCAGTGGCTCCCCCGAGCTCCTGGCACACGCCGTCTCCACGGGACGAACCTACAAGGGAAGTAAAAAGTGAAAAGATGGCTACGCAAACACCAGAAGGAAGCTGTCTCATCTGTCCCGCTACCCAACAGAGCAGACGTTAGGTGAGCGTCATTACGAGAGAAAAGGGGGCATTTTAGGGTGGTAGAAGGTTCGGTTCACGATGCCACAAACGTAAGTAGCATGCCCATCCGGTAAGATAGCCTAAGAACACAAAAACTGACAAGACTTACCAGGGGACAGAAGCCACCAGAGGGACGGTTAATGCTTCAGTAACCAGGGGACAAAAGAATCAGTGAGGATGCTTGAGGAACATGATTGACAAACTTGTCCTAAGAGACATTGTGAATATACATTCCTTTTAAGCACACACACAACCTGTTTAAAAGTTCACTGTTGCTAAACCATAGAAGAAAACAAATTTCAAAGAATTTCATTCATATAAACCATCCTCTGATCCCAGTGTAGTTTAAGCTAGAAATCAATAACAAAAGGATACATAGGAAATCCCCTGGTGTTTGGAAATTAAATACGTTTCTAATGTGCCCATGAGTCAGAGGGGAAAAAGAATCAGAATAGAAATGAGAATGTGATTCAAACTAAAAGAATGTTTTTACCTTTAAAAGAAGCAATACCAGACGTTATAAAGGATATCACTACAGATCTTGCAGACATTAAAAAGAGTAAATGGGTATATTATGAACAAGTTGATGGCAATAACAAAATTTGAAAATGAAATGGACAAATTCCTAGAATATTTATAACTCATCAAAATTGACATGAAAACCATTTAAATAGCCCTATAACTATGATAGAATTCATAATCGAAAACTCTACAAAGAATATCAGGCCCATATGACTTTACCAGTGAACTCTGCCAAACGTTTAAAGAGGAAATAATGCCAATCTCATATAAACTCCTGTGGAAAATAGAAAAAAGGAGAGATAGTTACCAACTTGCTTTTTGAGGCCAATCATACTCATATTAAACCTAATAAAGACATTAAAGGAAATTACAGCCCAATCTCATTAATAAGTGTGGGTGCAAAAAATCCCAAACAAAATGCCTGAATCAGACCCATTTTTTTTAAATTAAGTTTATTGGGGTAGCAGTTAATACAATTACATAATTTTCAGGTGTACATTATAATTTGACATTATTTATTCTATTGTTTACCACCCGAAGTCCATTTTCCTTCAGCTACCATATATTTGATCCCCTTTACCCGCTTCACCCCCCCCCATCCCCCTATACTTAACCCCCCTTAACGTGTACCTATCGCCTCCTCCCCCACCGCCTCCCCTCTGGTAACCACTAGTCTGTTGTCCATGTCCATGAGTCTCTGCCTGTCCTGTTCATTTGTTGCTTCTGGATTTATATCCCACATATAAGTGATATCGTGTGATTTTCAACTTTTTCTGTCTGGCGTGTCGCATTTAGCATGATTCATACAACAGAAATGAGTCAAGGTCTGCTCCAGGAATGCACGACAGCCATTTCAGGGTCCGAGGATCACACATTTAAGTTGAATCCCCTCTTCAGAGTCCTTTGATCTTCAATAGGCCCTCCGCAGTTTTTTGTTTAGTCATTGGACATTTTAGAAAATGCCAAGCCAGCTGTTCTCTGCTGTCCCACAATCTGGATTTGTCTTTCCTCGGGATGAAACGGGTTACAGGCTTTGGGCAAGCATCATCCGTGAGTGATATTTTGTATCTGCCATACTCTCACATTTCAGTTTGTTCCATTATTGGTGATACTAAGTTTAATCACTGGTCTGTTTCAGCATCCATCATTGTCAAACTACATTTTCTCTAGTGTAACTAAGTTGCTTGTCGAGGGTTACTCTGAAATCCTGTTTTCCAACCAATTATCCCCCAGTGGTTTTGAAATACACAGTTGAGCTGCATCTAATTCTATCACTGCATCTACACTTATTGTCATTCTTCTGTCACCCCTAACACTTGCCCTCCCCTCCCCCTTGCTGAGTCTCCTTGTGGACTCAGGGGTCTAAGACATTTTTTAAAACATGGTGTTAAAGAGTGAAATTGGAACAGACCAGGACACGATCGAGAGCCCAGAACAGGAAGGACTGGACTCGGCTGGCGAAAAGGGCCGGCCGGAAGTGGGGGACATCAAATTGTTCATTATGTATTAGTAATATTTGGAAAGATCCATAAATGTGACTACATGTATTTTAAAACTCTGTTCTTCAAAAGACCCAATTTAAGAAATGAAAAGGCAACCATTTTCAGTAGAAGATATTTTCAACACACGTAACTTGACCAAGGGCTTGTATCCTTATCCTGAATAAAGTACTCAATCCTACAGATCAGGACGAGACAGGACCCCACAAGAAACAGACTTGAGCGTGCACCTCACAAAAATGGACATCCAAATGGCTGACACACACATCAGAAAGTGCCATCAATCTCTCTACTAATCAGGAAAATCAAAAGCAGCGATAAAGACTTAAATTTTTACGAGCCGACAAGATTAGGGGACATCGACTGAACACTCCCCTACGCCGGGGTCGTGGGACGAACTAAATTGGCAAAGAAACTCGGGCAACAGCTGAGTGTTATTCAGCAGGTCGGAGCACGCCCATCCTTGACCCAACAATCACGCTCCTGGGTGCGTGCGCAGCAGAAACGTGCGCCCGGGCACACGCACAACGTTCATCGGAGCACCTGAGAGCCCAAAGCGGGACGCAACGCCCAAGCCCGTCCGCACAGATCGAGCGGGGCACGGCCGCACAGCCGACTGCTCTGCAAAGACACGAACGGGGGACAACGTCGCAGACGACCGCGAGCAAAGGGCAGGCGCAAAAGAAGACGCGCTCCGAGTCATCTACGTGACAGACACTCCAGCCGGGCCACAGGGAACCAGGACAGCGTGACCCTCGACGCGGGAGGAGGGGGCGCCGGCGGAGCGTGGCTCCTCTGACAGGCCTGACCCTTCCCCGGAGCGCGGTCGCTCGGCGGAAGCGTCCCCGTGGGGGACGGGACGGCAGCTGCGGGAGCAGCAAGGAGCAGACCTCCCCTCACCCGGAGCCCGGACAGACGCGGACGGCGGCGCCGGGCGCGTGCCCCCGCGGCGCGCAGGCTCCGCGCCGGCGACTTCCGGCGGCGGCCCCGCCCCCCGACGTCCGCGGGGGCCGGGCCGCGGCGCCCAACGAGTCGTTCGTGCCCGGAACGACGCGCCCGCGGGCCAATGGGGCGCGGAGGCCGAGGCCCCGCCCCCGGGCGCGCCGAGCCAATCGGCGGGCCGCAGCGTGGGCGGCGGCGGCGGCGCGAGGCTGCGGAGCCGCGGCATGGCGGGCGGGGCCCGGGAGGTGCTCACGCTGCAGTTGGGACACTTTGCGGGCTTCGTGGGGACGCACTGGTGGAACCAGCAGGTGAGGTCCCCGGGCGGCGGCCCCCGCGGAGCCCTTGGGGGTCCCCAGCCCCCACTTCCGGCCGGCCCTCGTCGCCGGCCGAGTCCAGCGCTTGCTGCGCGCCTGCCTCCCCAGGATGCTGCGCTGCGCGAACCGGCCGACGCCGAGGAGGCGCCCGGGGAGCTGTGCGCCGACGTCCTGTACCGGGCCGGCCGCACGCTGCACGGCCAGGACACCTACACGCCGCGGCTCATCCTCATGGACCTGAAGGGTGAGGCGGGGGCGGGGTCCGCCTCTCTCCGCCCCGCGGGCGGGCTCTCGGGCATCCACTCGCTTCAAGATCCGCCGGCCACGCGAGGGGGAAGGCGGACGAGGGGTCCGGGGAGCCCCGACAACACGCCAGCACCCGAGGGACGCAGCAAGGCCAGTTGTGTGCGTTTGAGAGCCATCTCTGGAATGCGCTGCTGGTCCCCGGAGGAGTGATGTGTATGGTCTGTGGCACTCCCGCCAGACGGCCCGTGTGGCCCGTGCCCAGGTCCCACAGCTCAGGAAAGGATGGAGTCTAGATTCTCCTGGGCGCGCGTCTTTGCCACTCACACACATTCAGGAAGACGTGGAAGCACCAAGTGCTGGAGGGATGGTGACAGCAGGTTGTCCCGTGATCAGGGGATTAGCTGAAGGGGGGGACCAGGCTGTCACCCACCACTGCCTGTCGTTTTGCGCAGGTAGCCTGAACTCCCTGAAACAAGAAGGTGGACTCTACAGGGACAAACAGCTGGACGCAGCCATCGCGTGGTATTTGTGGTGCTGGGGGGAGTACCCAGGAAGCTGGCGAACTCCGGGCAACCGTGGCCATGATCTCCAATTTCTTTCAGGCAGGGGAAGCTCACCACACACAGGGAGGAACCCCAACCCAAGAACCCGTATCTCCAGGACCTGCTGAGTGCAGAGGTGACGGCCTCCGCCCTGAGCTTTCAAACCCGGCTCTCCCACCAGGGCCCAAGGGACAGAGGGTCTGAATCTCACACCCCGGGACTGGTTTCTGGGGAGAAGGCACGCTCCTTCCTGAAGGGCTGTGACGTGAACAGAGAGGAGGCTGCAGGATGTGGCCAGAAAAATCAGGGGGGATAAACCAGGGTTTGCCTTTCGGCTGCCTGGAACTAAGTGTGGGCGCTCCTCTCGCTCCCAGGGGGCGCTGAGTAGCGATGGCATCTGGAGGACCAGATCCGTCCCCAACGGCAAAGGTGAGACCTGCCCAGGTACTGGCGGGGCGGGGCGTGGGCGCAGCAGGGCCATGGAGAGGGTGCGTCTCCTCCTGTTGTCTGCAGGTCCCGCCCCACTCGCCCCCGCTTCGAGTCCGAAGCCACTTATGCCCGCGGAGGGCAGCATCCGGGTGTGGTCCGACTTTCTCAGGGTCCACCTCCACCCCCGCAGCATCTGCATGATCCAGAAGTACAACCACGACGGGTACGGGGCCCTCGCGATGCTGGACGAGGCGCCCCGACGGCGGATCTCGGGGGCGGGGAGGGGTGGGGATGGAAGGGGGTGGTCTGAGTCTGGGTCTGGGTTTCCGCTGGCAGCGAAGCGGGTCGCCTGGAGGCGTTCGGCCAGGGGGAGCGTGTGCTGCAGGAGCCGCAGTGCCTGGACGAGCTGGAGGACAGGCTCCACTTCTACGTGGAGGAGTGCGACTACCTGCAGGTGGCTGCCCCCTCTCACCCCGTCCACCCCCTGCCGCGCGGGCCCCGGGCGGGCGCACCCGGGCCCCTCTCACCCCGTCCACCTCTCCAGGGCTTCCAGGTCCTGTGCGACTTGCACGACGGCTTCTCCGGGGTCGGCGCCAAGGCCGCAGAGTTGCTGCAGGACGAGTACTCGGGGCGCGGGATCATTGCCTGGGGCCTGCTCCCCGGGCCCTACGCGCTTGGGGTGAGAACGCCGGGGAGGGGCGCACGGCGTGGGGCGGGGGGCTCGAGGGGCGAGCACCGGGGCAGCCGCTGAGGACTCTGCTCTCCGCAGGAGCCCCGGAGGAACGTCTACCGCCTGCTGAACACGGCGTTCGGCCTGGCGCGCCTGTCCGCCCACAGCTCCCTGGTCTGCCCCTTGTCCCTGGGGGGGAGCCTGGGGCTGCGGCCCGAGCCGCCCGTCCGCTTCCCTGGCCTGCAATACGACGTACGTGGGGCCCAGGGCCCCACCTGTGTGAGCCTACCTGTCCCTGACTCTACCCAGAGCCTCAGCTCAAGCTCAGCTATGACGTGGCCTCATAGGTCACACCGTCCCATGCTCGTCCAGCCTGGGGCCAGACACACCCCGGCTCTGTCCCAAGGCCCCCATTCTAACTCCACGCTCTCCTAGACCCGACAGGCCCAGTGCCCTTCCCGGTGTCGCCTTTGCAGGCCGCCCTGCCCTTCCACTGCAGCGCCATCTTGGCTACGGCCCTGGACACGGTCACCGCCCCGTATCGCCTCCGCGCCGCGCCGGTGTGCATGGCCCGCCTGGCTGAGATGCTCAACTACTCCGGGAAAAAGGTGCGAGGCTTTGTGGGGAGGGGTCACCGCTTGGAAGAAGCTCCAGCTTGACATCGTGCTTACCTTTAGGTGGTGACAGTAGGAGCCACCATCCCCTTCCCCTTGGCTCCCAGCCAGGCCCTTCCCGATGCCCTGGTGCAGCTCGGAGGGGCCACCCCGTGGACCCCACTGTCTGCATGTGGGGACCCGCCGGGAACACACTGCTTTGCCCAGTCGGTGGTACTGCGGGGTCTGGACAGAGCGTGCCACACCAGGTGAGAACCGGGCCCCACAGGGGCCTGTCCTGCTTCGGGCCCGTCTCCCTCAGCCCTCTGCACAGTCTCGTGCGCTGTCCCCCTTCCTCCCTCTACGTCACCTTAAAAAAAAGCCAGAGTGTCCGACTCCGCGGGCGGCCAGAGGACATAGCAGACTCAGCGTGTCCTCTGTGCCGCCCCGGACTGAGAGTGGCTCTGGCTTTGTTCCTGCAGCCAGCTCCCCCCGGGAACGCCGCTGCCCTCCCCACTCCACGCCTGCGGCACCGGGGAGGAGGTCTTGGCCCTGTTCTTACAGCAGCAGCAGCCCAGGGCCAGGAGGTCAGTGCGCCGCGCGTGCCTGCCCGCCCCAGACCCTGGCCTCCCTGTGCCCGTCTCACGGCTGTTCTCTGGCCCACAGTTCTGCCCACCTGCTGCTGGCTCCTTGCAAGGTGGCACCTCCCTATCCCCGCCTCTTCTCACGCCTCCCCCAGCCGGGCCTGGTTCCGGACGCTGCCCCGACGGGGCCAGGTAAAGACGCCCAGGACGCCAAGCCCAGGGCAGGGGCCCTGACTGTTCCCTCCGGACTAGAAGTTCCTAAGGTCCCAGTCCAGCGTGGCTCCTGAGAAGGGTGTCCCCTGGAGCACGGGCACACTAAGGGGACAGCACACACGATTTATTGAGCTTACTTTACATCAAGTCTCCCAAAGGCCCAGCCTTCCCTGCCTGCCTCAGCCCCAGGGTGGAGACCCCCCAGTCACAGGTGACCCCCCCCCCCGCAGCGGTGGACAGCATCCCGGTGCTCGGCGCCCTCTGCTCGTCGTCCTCCTGGAGCCGGACGCTCGGGGACTTGGCCCGGGAGCTGAGCACACTGGACCTGCGGCGCTGGGCCAGCTTCATGGACGCCGGGGTGGAGCGGGACGACTTCCAGGAGCTGCTGCAGGAGCTCCACGGCCTGGCCCAGTGCTACCGCGCTGGGGACAGCCTCGAGGCCTGACGCCCCGGGAACCGAGGGGGCTCGTGTACAATAAAGCGTGCCGGTGCGGGAGCTGCGTGTGGGGGCTGCATGCGCGCGCGCCAGGTCCAGAAACGGCTCCGATCACAGGGAACGGACCCGTGCCGACCGCCAACGGGGCGGGGCGGCCGTGCTGCCGAGCCCACCTTCCCACGCCCCTCAACGCTATTTACAAAGCAGACGCCAAGGTCTTCAAAACAGACCCTGAGTAGCGCCTGCCTCTGTCCTGGTCCCCGGCCGGCTCCTGCGGCCCTGCTCACAAAGGCCGCCCGCGCCCCCCGAGTCTCACTCGTCCAGCTCCTCCTCCGACAAGAGGTCCCCGCGGTCAGAGAGCTGGTCCGCATTGCTGGTGCTGGCCGCGTCGTCCTCGTCCTCGGAGCTGGCCTCGCAGGCAGTGTGGAAGAGCTGCATGAGTTCTCGGAACCGGTGCGACACCTAGGGCAGAGGAGGGCTGTGTCCCTGTCCCCAAGTTAGGGACACTGCACACCAAGCACCCCATGCCAAGCTGAACGAGCTTGTCACAGCCAATAAGGCTGTGAGGGCCACGGCCCTGACACACGGGAACCTCAGGCCGAGCCAACGTCTTGGCCGCGGCCGCGCTCCCAACAGCCAAACCGGCCTGGGACCGGGGCCTCTGTCCCACCCCGCAGCCCAGCACCCGCTTCCCGAGCCACCCCACCCACCTGGCCAGTCAGGCCCTTCCTCGGGGCACCCTGCCTTCTCGGCGGCCCACGGTGCCCCGTCTGCTTACCTCGGCCGGCGTCTTATTTCCCAGCTGCTGGGAGATGACGCGGAACGTCTGTGGCTGTGCCCCCTGCTCCTGGCACGCGGTCAGAATCACTCGGTCGGCCTCCCTGCAAGCCAGGTGCCGCAATGAGCCCCAAACTGGGACAGTGTCCCCCACTCGCCCCCGCCCCTACCCACCTTGTCCACAGCACCACCTTCTCTCCGGTGGAGCTGACCTTGCTGTTGTTGGCGCACACTGTGACTTCGGCGACCTTGGGCGGCGGCTCGCCCTCTGGACCCCTGCCCTGCAGTCCACTGTCTTTAGCCAGACCCCCCCGAGGAGCTCTGGGAAAAGTCTCTGCAGTGTCACTTCCCGACAGAGGGGACTCATGGGCAGTGGCCTTCTCGTCTGAGGTCTGTGCCCCGGCCCTGCCCACAGGCAGCCGACCCTCGCGACAGTCTGGCTTACTGGCCACCTGCCTTCTCTCGAAGTCTCGGGTCCCTGGGGGAACAGGACTCGGGAAGGGAGTAGGGGGACCCCCAGTTCCAGGCCGACTCTCAGTTTCTGAAGCACCCCAGATGGGCACGGACGCTTCTGACTCGCCTGCCACACTGAGGCCCAGCCCCCCACCCTGAAGGCCAGGGGTCACGTCCCGGCAGGAGGGCGCCTTAGGCCCAGGCTGCGCCGCTGTGGTGTCTGGCGCAGCTCCAGCGTGGGGGGGACACCGAGGAGTCTCCGGTGAGGAGGGTGGTGGGCCACCCGGGAGGGGCTGCCGGTCCATGAGAGGTGCTTCCTCAGGGGACAGCGACGTGCTCCCCATGGCCACCCCTGTGCAGGAAGAAAGCAAGGCTCTGAGGTCCGTGCAGGACGGGGCAGCCAGGGGGCACGGCTCGCCTCGGGGTTGCTGCACGGTCACCCTTTGCTGTGGGGTGAGCTCCGAGTGGGAGGGCGAGCGAGTTCCTGGGCGCAGGGCTCTCAAGTGGATGCAAAGGCTGGTGGCGCCCGGGCAGCCGAGTCACCAGGACGCAGTGCGCCAACGGCCGCAGACCGGGAACCCGGAGTGGGGGGCAGGAGCGCGACAGCTGGCTCCACGGCGCTCCCACTTGCGCGAGGCACGAGGCCGCGAGGCCACACTGCACCGGAGCGGACGTCCTAGGGGTCATCAGCACAGAGTGCGGTCTGTCCCTAGACAGACCGCGGCTAATCCAAGTTCAAAGGCGGTCGGGGTCGGGGCCGGAGCCAGGCAGACAGGCAACGAGGCTGGCCGGCGGCCGGTCGCTCACCTGGGGCTGGCGCCTCTCCCCTCCGGGAACTCCGGCCGGGCCTGCCCGGGGGCGCCTCCGCAGCTTCCCGCCCCTCCGGGGCCTCCTCCTCCGGCCCATCCTTGCCCGGCCTGGCCTCCTTGGCACCCGGCAGAGGGCTGGCCTCTCGCAGGGGGCTGCCACCCCCCGACTCATGGGGCTCCTTGCTCTTGCAGGACTTGCTGTCACAGACCTGCAGGGATGGCGTTCTGGGTCAAGGTGTTCTCCCCGCCATGGTCTTGGGGGCCACCGAAGGACGAGGCCCCGCCAGGCGCCCGCCTGCGGCCCTGGCGCCAGCCCCCGTCACCTTGCTGCTGCAGCGGCTGCAGCTTCTCCGCTTGTTCTTCTTCAGCCTGGGATCGGCGCCTCCTTCGTGGCAGGAACAGGCGCAGTCCCTGGCCCCGTCTGGCCACTCCGCCTCCTAGGAGATGCCGGGCTGGGTCAGCGGCCGCGCGCTCCTGGCTGGTGCCGGGTCCCGGTCCCGGTCGGGAAGCTGAGCCCGCCCAGCCCCCGCCCCCCTCCCACGCTGCCAGGCCTGACTCGGGAGCTCGGCGACGCCCTGACCGCGTCTACCTTATCATGGCTCTGGACCCCGATCTCCTTCCTCCTTTTGCTCTTCGAGGCTGTGGGCGTCTTGGGAGCGTCCTCTTCCTCCTCCACATCGGGCAGGGCCACTTCTTCGAAGCCATCGAACTGGGGAGAAGGCGGAGCGGCTCGGCACGCACTCCGGGCCGGCCCCCGCCCCGCACAGCCCCCCACACTGCGGCCTCGGCCCCCACCTCGTACTCCTTCTCCTCAGTCCAATTGATCTCCTCGAAGTCGCCCATCCGGCTGGCCGCGGGGCGCAGGTGGTCGAAGAAGACGGAGAACTCGTCCTGCAGGTGGTGGTGGCCCTTGAGCAGATGCCACATCTGTGTCTTCAGCTGGGAAGAGTTGCAGAGGGACAGATGACGTCAACAGGGCCTCTGGAGGCCGCGTTCCCAGTCAGCCGCCTCCACCTTCGAGGCCCGGTCTGCAGGAGCCACGCGGACGCCCCCGAGAGCTGAGAGTCCTGGACCGCCCTCTGCCCGGTGCCCCGCTCCGCGGGAGGGAGCCCCCGCAGGCCCCCGCATTCCCTGCCGGCCATCACCTCGTTCCCGGAACGCCGCCCCCAGGGCCCTGATGGCTCCCCTGAGCCACTGAGGACCAGTCACCGCCCCCAGCCCCGGGGAAGCGCACGGTGCCCTGGCAGCCAGAGGCTGCAGACTCGCTTAGAGGGAGGGGGCAGGGAGAGCCTGCACCCCGACGACGAGAGACACGAGCGGGGTGGGGGGGGCACCTCGGTGACCTCCTGTGGCGGGCAGTCTGCACAGCTCTGCAGCACCCTGATGATCTTCTGGTGGTGGGAAGGGTTTTCTGCGAAGCAAATCTCCAGCTGCCGGAGAAACTTGCGACTCTTCTCGAAAGCCTGCTGCTCCTCGAACTGGCAAAGCAGAAAGCGGGCGGGGAGAGGCGTCACCTGCCCAGCTGGAGCAGGGCTCGGGGTCGAGGGCAAGAACCGGGGAAACGGGCGGGGCGGGGGGGCACAGAGGACTCTGATCCTTCCTGACACCCTAGCATCTACGCTTGGGTCACAGGCGTCTACGACACACGTAACTAGGACAAGAATGGAAGACTCCAGAGATGCACACATCTCGACTTGTTTCCTGCTTCCTGGACGGTGACATCAGCCACTCAAATCCACGTGGCACTCCACAGTTCACAGGGACTTTCACACGTACACTCATGTGACCCTCATGACAAAACTCATCCCACAGCCACGTAGCTGCCCAGAGACCCTCACCATGACGTTATACAGAATCACGCACTGAAGCTCACTGTGTGTCTCATAATTTCTGAAATACGTGTATTTACAACATGTGTACTTTGCCGTCCATCAGCTGACCTTCCCCACGAGAACGTCAGACCGTTCACGCTGTGAGGACAGGGGCTGCAGTCTCTCCTAGGCACCGCACCGCTGCGCCTGGGGCTCCGCCTGACATGCAGCAGACACTCACACTGCCTGCCGGGCACCAGCGACCGGAGCAAAGGGCTCACGGTTTAACAGGTCCTGCGCTGGCGACTGAGGGCGAACCCCACACCACCCGTAAAGAAAACGGGGCGTGGGCTGGGAAGCTCTTGTCACCTCGGGCTAGGGGAAGGCGACCTACTGGACACCTTCGGGGGACTGGACATGGTTCGTCGCCCACACGCGACCCGCGTCGCTGACCCCAGCGTCCTTGCCCGACTCACCAGTCCGCAGGCCAGAGCCTGCTCGGGCAGCAGGAAGGCAGCGAAGTCCTTGAGCAGCTGCGGCCAGTCCTGGAGCAGGAGCCGCAGGCTGCCGTACAGCTCCACGGCCGTCTGCCTCTGCGGGCCCGACTCGAACCCGTGGATGACCTGGAGGAAGTCCTCGTACTTGCCAGGGACGTGCTGCAGGGCTTCTCGCACCTGCGGACAGACCGCGGTCACCCGGAGACGCCCCGGCACGGGAGCGAGGACGTGCCGTCAGAGCCCCGCGGGCCACGCCGGGGACGGACAGAGCCACGGGCAAGGCGCAGCCAGCGCCTTTTCCGGCGGTGGGCGACTAAAGCGCACCCCCCTTCCTGGGGACCACAGCCCTGCGCGCAGAGCCAAGGGGGCTGTTCAGCTCGCAGCCCGCCCGCCTCCGACGCCAGCGCCACCGACAGCGAGCAGTCTGCTGCCTGCTCCCCGGCCACACGGTGCTATCTGAGGGCAAGTGGCACGACGGCCAGGGCGGTGAGGAAGCCAGGAGGCGAGTGAAAGCCAGGACTGTCCCTGCTCCTGCTCCGCTTCGCTGGGGGAGGTGGGGTGAAGGGACCAGGTGGTCAGCAGAATGACAGCTACCCAGGGAGCTGCCAGGGACACGCCGCTTCCCCAAGAGCCACTCTGGCCAGCGCCTCCAGGTCAGTAAAGGCCCTGACGGGCCCACCCAGCAACGGAGGCCACGGCCACCCCCGACGGTGGCAGCACCCCAACTCCTGGACGACGGAGACACTAGCAGTGAGCCTGCCTGTGACTGACGCCCCCCTCCACGCGGCTCCCCAGCAGCCCCAGACCCCAGGCCGGGGCAGGGGGCTGCCGTGCGGCCGGCGGCAGACGCGCTGGACGAGGGGCGCGCGCCTACCCTGCTCAGGTACGCCTGCGCGAAGGCCAGGTCCTTCTGCGCCCGCAGCGGGTCCCGCTCCAGGATGTGCTCGTCGTACAGCAGCAGCAGCTTGGACGCGTCCTTGCTGGCCCGGGCCCGGCTGCCCCGCCGGCTGCGCGCGCGGTGCGAGCTCCGGCCCCTCCCGGCGGCCTTGGCGCCCTCTGCTCGGAGCACATGGGCACAGAGAGAGGCTGTTCCAGCCCTGCGACCCCGCCCTGCCCAAAACCTAAGGGGCCCCTGGCAAGGCAGAGCGCTGCTGCGGAGGGGCCCGGCCGTCTGTCCGTCTGTCCGGCCAGCGCTGCAGTCAGCCCCAGGGCGTGCGCCCTAAGCTGGGATCCCCAGGGACGGCGGCACTGAGGGACAAGCAGTGTCTCTGAAGGAAGCACAGACCTTGGCACCGTGCCCGCGGGTGGTCACGGGCCAGTGCACAGCTCGGAGGGGCCGCACGCTCCTAGCAGCTGAGTGCCCACCCACACGTCCAGAGCGCCCCTTCTCTGCGAAGGCACCGACTTTAACCTCTGCTCTGGGGAAGGGCGCGGCCATGGGACCCAGGGGACTTCCTCCCGACACTCGCCCCCTGGCTTTAAAGCTCGCCTCTCTGCACGGGTGACCTGGGCAACGGGGCCGACTGGGACCTGGCCCGGACACCCCGCGAACCCACCTGCTGGCGTCCTGCTGGTCTCCGCTTCCGGGGCGGCCTCGGGCGAGGCGCAGGGGGCGGGGGGCTTCTCAGCGAGGCCCCCGACGGCTCCGTCCGCCGCCCCGTCCTCCTTCTGCAGGCTGTCCATGCCCTCCACCTCCTCCTCCTCCTCCTCCTCGGGCTCCGAGTTGTCCTCCTGCGAGTTCTCCTCCTCAGACTCGCCCTCCTGGCTCACGCGCCGCTCGGACGCCAGCCACGTCAGCTTCTCCATCGTCTCCTGCAGACCCAAGAGTGCGCACGCTCGGGGGCTGGCGAGGGCTCCCCAAGCACTGCCTGCTCTATCGGGAAGGGCTGAGGCTGATCAACTGGGGGTCCCCCCAACTATCAGAGCCCGGTTCCCCGCACCACGGAGTCACAGGAGTCGCTGCCGGGCAGCAGGGCCCCGGGGAGGCACGCTCCGACGGGTCCCCTCCATCCTGACACGGTTTCCCTTCGCCGCAGCCCACACGGTCTTTAAGGCATTTAGAGTGTGCTCAAGTGATCCAATTCAACGTTTAAACGAATTTAAGTCAAATACGTTACATAAAGTTTCTCCCTTTCCCTCTCCTCTCACCTCAAGTGGGAACTGTGTCCCATAACGCAATCCACAGCCAAAAGTGACCTTGGGACTGCCCCCCGCAAGTGAGCGAGCAGGCGTCCTGCCACCGAACCGCCTGCACCCCAGCCCGCACCCGTCCAGGAACGCCCGCCTCGCACCTGCAGCTCCGGGACCGAGAGCACGGACTCCTCGGAAGCTGACGACATCTCGTCCTCCTCGTCCTGGGTGAGGTCATCGAAGTCCTCCTCTTCCTCTTCCTCCGGCCCATCCTTCTCCCCGCCGGCTTCGGGCCCAGCTGCGGTCCCCGCCGACTGACCGTCAGCGCTGGGCACATCTTCGGCTCTCCCTGGGGGGCTGGTGAGCATCCCGTCGGGGTCGCTGGAGGAGGGAGCGTCCTTTGGAGCCTCCCTGCTCCCGTCTGAGTCCCCCGCTGCGGGAGGCCCGTGAGGAGCTGCGGGGCTGTCCGCTGTCCGAGCCCTCTCCTCCCCGTGTGACGCGGGTCTCTTCGGCTCCGGAGCACCGCCTGGCGCCTCGCTCGGGAAGCCAGCGTCCAAGTCCACGGAATGTTCTTCTTTGATTCCACCACAAACGGCCGGCACCGGGGAGCCGGAGGCTTCCTCCCCGGGGTCCTTCGGCTCCATCTTGACCGCCCCCTCCACGGCCCCAGGGAGAGCGCGCAGAGACGGCTGGAAGCCCTGCGCCAGCGGCTCCACAACCTGCCCGCCCCCCTCTGTCTTCACCACCGTCCAGACGTAGGCGCCACTGCCCGCCAGGTCCTCCTGGCACGCCCTGTCTGCCGCCGCGGGCCCCGGGCTGCACTCCTTCTTGGGGCAGACAGTAGCACAGAGAGGAGACAGTTCCCGGGGTTCCGACTTGGGTACCAGACCTCGATAGGCACTTTCCCCTTCTCCCAAAGAACAGCCGGCGTCCAAAACCACTTGGGCCTTATCCGCAGGGGTGGGCCGCACGGGGGGATCCACGGAGCCGCTGGACACAACTAGCGGCGGGGTGGGGGAGCCCGCCAGGGGCTGGTTCAGGGGGCAGGGGAAGGGGGCGGGGCTCACCAGGAGCGCGGTGATGGGGATGGTCTGGGGACTCTGGGCCACGGCCGCGCCGACAGGCTGGATCACGTTGCAGCCACTGCCAAGGCTCACGACCTTCACGGTGGTGGCGGGGACCGTGAAGATGACAGGTGCGGAGTTGATGAGGGGGACGGACTTCAGACAGAGAGACGCCTTGACCCCCTTCCTCTTGGGGCCTCTCCGTTTCACGTAAGGCTTGCGAAACCGCGAGGCGGCAAGCGAGGGCAGCATCACTTTGGGCGTGGGGGCAGAGAGCAGCGGCTGGGGCTCCGACAGGGGGAAGCTGCCCCTGGCCTCGGGGGGCATCGCAGGCAGTGCCACTGGAGACTCAAAACTATCAGCCCTGGGGACCCCCGGCGGAGGGCCACCCGGCGCCGCCTGCAAGACGGGGGCCGGCTGGATGGCGGGAGGAATGCGGACCATCGTTTTGCCCGGCGGGGCCTCCGCCTGCGCGGACCGGGCGGGTGCTCTCCCGGCGCCGGGGCCGGGCGGCGCCGAGGGGCTGGGTCTGATCAGGAGCGGCTTCAGGGCCGCCGAGCGCTTCTGCCTCCAGCCCCTCCTGGAGAAACAGTTGGCCACCGGCTTCAGCCTCAGCGCCACGCCCTTCGGCAAGAGCAGCGGGTACCGGGTCTCGCCCCCCGGCCCGGAGCCGCCCTTCCCTAGGTCCGGGTCCGGCTTGATCTCGGCGGAACCAGTCCCGGGTTCTGGCTCTCGGGCACCGTCGGCCATGCGCTGCAGCTCCTCCTGGATGGACGGCAGGCTGGCCTGTTGGGCACAAGGACACTCCGATCCGGCACATGTCACTTTGGGAATGAAGAAAACGGGGGCTTTCTGCGTTCAGGTGACGTCTCTCAGGTCACCTTCCCCGGGACGACGCTGCAGGGCCGAGAACACCGCAGCACGCCGCAGCCTCGGCTTCCTGCAGGACGCGCTCGTCCCGCCCACGGCTCAGACAGCTGCGGAGTGCGGGGACACGGCTGCTGCGGAGTGTGGGGATGGGGGGGGGAGCGGGGCGGCGGGGG
>PVKZ01002887.1:0-31764 GCA_004027375.1 Macroglossus sobrinus | reverse complement strand
ACCGCCCGCGGCCAGGCTGGGCCAGGGGTGGGCAGTGGCTCGAGACGGAGACCCGCACTCACACGCCCACACACGCACGTGCGCCAACAGCACACGCTGAACGCCTCTGCATGTCAGATCGAACCACTCTCTACTTAACGAAGGTTTTACGACAACTCCGTGTCTTCTGACTGATGCCTCCGCTCTGGTCACCAGGAGGGCACAAGTTCGGGTCACAGAGTCACTGAAGCAGACGGCCAGAGCACCCCCACTTAGAATTTGCTCCTGCCAGCCGCCCCGCCCCGCGAAGCTTCCTTCGTAAGTGATGGAGGACGGACGTCAGAAGGAAGGGAGGACGAGGCCCGGCTCCAGCAGTCCAGGGAGAGGGAACGTGAGCGCACGCGGGCCGTGAGCGCCCCCCGCCTGCCGGGCCCTGGCTGCGGCCAAGCACATGGGGGCAGGGGCTGGCCCACCGGCGGGAGACGGCCAGCAGACCCACCGACACTGTGTAACAAGGTACAGAGCTGTGTACACTAAATGCCACGCAACTCGAGCTGGAACAACGAGGACTTTCCTGGAGCGGGTGCAACTAGTGCACCAAGACGCATCTCGATGGAACGGGGTTTGCCGCACGAGGCAGAGAGGACCGTGTGTGTCACGTCCAGACCATAAGCACGTCTGAGGAACAAGGAGACTGGCCGCAAGCACAGGGGTGCGGCGAAACCTGGGGAGCCAGGGCAGAGTGGGCGGCTCGGCCCTCCGCGCCCAGCCTGCGGCCCGAGCTCTCCCCTGAAAGGAGAGGGGTTGCCATGGCAGCAGCCTCAGGGAGACAGCAGAACGGAGCAGAATGAGACACCAGTTAGAAACCACTGCACGGCCCCAGGTGTGACGAAGGCCGGAGGAGTGAGAACCCAGGGCCGGACGACCGGCAGACACGTGGCGGAGAAGCAGCAGGGAGAGTCGGGACAGCTCCCCGGTTTTGGACTGAGACGGCACCGTCAGACAAAGACGGGGGCCATGGGAGGGGTGAGCTGGGGGAGGGGCGTCTGCTGCCGGTGGCGGTGACGGTGGCACAAGCAGTTCCCCGCGGTAAGAGCCAACGCACAGCAGCGACAGTGACGCACACAAACCCGGTGCCCGGTACAACGGCAGGAAGACCCAGAGACCACGACACAGGAAGTTTGTGCCTAAAAACCCGATTCCCGAGCACTCTCCCTTAGGACGCCACTAGGATGTGCGCCATTAAAACAAGGACGCGAAGCGACACAGACGCGACGTTCAGGAAACGAGAGACCTGACGCGAGCATGCGGCCAAAACCACCCCCAGCACGACAGCGAAGAAGAACTTTAAGAAGAGACTGGGGCGGAGAGACGAGAACACCCCACGTCTGGAGGGGAGCAGCACCAGAGGGCTCAGGGACAGACTCCCGCAGGACAGACGACAGAACACCCCGACCGTCGAACACACTGACGGGAGAGTTCTAAGACTGAGGTCAACGTCAGGGTTGAACCGGTAACGGTACTAAATCCAGCCCCCGTCCCCCCCCGCACCCGCTAAAATGCGCTTCCTAACCCCGGGGGAGCAGCGTTCCGCCGGGACCCCCGGGCCGTCACGCAGCGCTGCCAGCGGAGCCCCGCACACCGCCCGACCGGAGCTGGGACTGATCACCACGAGGAAGCCGGAAGGCAGGAGGTCCGCGCGCTTGCGGGGGCCTCCTGGGAGTGCGGGGAGCGCTAACACTTCACCGTCCACGGTTCAAGGGTTATCGACGAGGCCTCAACCCCACCGCGCAGGTGGCGGGGATGGTAAGCACGCCGCCTAGGGAGGGAGGTGCGCGCGCCGTCCCCCGAAAGCCCTGCTCGCAGGAGAGACGGAGAAACTCCTCCTCCGTGACGAGCCTCAAAGGACTACTGAGCTCTGCCAAGCGCCTGAGCTACTGCCTCCGTGTAGCACCGACTGTGTCCCTCTGACACCAATCTCTACACGAGGGAGTTAAGGACAGAGCTGTCCACCGCTGCTTCGCGGTCAGGGAGACGAGCGGCGGAGAAGCGCTGTGAGGCGTGACGCGGCGTCCCGTGCGGCGGGGGGGGGGACCGCCCCACAGGGCGCTGACCTTGAAGATGTTGTCGGGGGCCCGGTTCATGCTGCGGTTCTTGATGCGCACCGTCAGCTGGTGCGCCGTCTTGCAGGGCAGCAGGTACTTGCTGATCAGTGGCTTGGGGAACTCGGTCCCTTCGAAGTGCTTCAGTCCCAAAACCAGCAGGCTGAGAAAAGAGGGCGACACGCGACGTCACTCCGCGGGCCAGTCTTCCAAAGGGCCTCCCCGGACGCACCCCACCCCACCCCACGGCTCTCCACCTGACCCCCGACACGCTGAGGGCCACGTGACAGGAAGTCTGACACCCACTGGGTGCTGACGAGCACCGTGAACACGACTCGGGCACAAGTTCACGATCGGTGGGCGAGGGGAATGAAGCGTCACTCACTCATAAACGTCGGGCTGCGTGAGCGTTACACTAACACACGCCAGCGCGAAGGGTCTCACGAACCCGGGCACCGTGTCAGGCATGAAGCCAGCACCAACCCGCCCTCTTGCCATGACACGTCCCATGCCGGCCACCCACGCACGTCTGCGACGGCATGGGCAAGACCCATGGAGAGCCATAAAAACGATCGTAACCTCTACCAGTCACCTCGCTCAGGGGCATCTACCCAGAGAGGAACTCAAAGACTTCCAAAAGCTCTATGTGCACAGACCCCGGGCGAAGCCTACAAAGCTGGCCGACGGTGGCAAATAAAAGGACTATCACGACATTGCCTTAAAAGACAATACAGCCTACGGCCACGCCGCCCTGAACGCGCCCCATCCCGTCCGATCTCGGGAGCTAAGCAGGGTCGGGCCTGGTCAGTCCTTGGATGGGAGACCGCCTGGGAAGACCAGGTGCCGTAAACATAAAAAAAAGTATGTACAGAGACATTAAAAATGTTACAGTAGAGAGAGTAGAAAAACAATTCAGACAAGTTAGACCTTAAAAAGCAAAACAAAATTATACTTAAATTGCCAATAATTATATAAGAACTTCAGAGAAAAATCACTGGAAAATTTCCTCTAATAGTACGTATCAAGAGATTGGTTTTTACAATATATGAAAAAAAAAAAAAACTAAAAATCTTAAAACGTTTCAAAATTGTGCGTGTTATTCCCCAAGGAGAACAGTGCCCGGCACTGCTGAGACAAGCGCAGACCGCAGGGCCTCCCGCCCACCACGGACAGCTCTGCCCGTCCTGTGAGTCCTCATCTCGGGACACACGCCCGTGTCCCCTCAGCTCCTGCAGAGAAGGGACGAGGTCCCCGCCTCCGGCTCCTCCGCACCCCGCCCCGCAGCACACCCTTACTTGTCCTCAGCCTTGGTGAACGAGTTCTTATCCTGGGGATTCTTCGCCTTCAGAGAACACACCGGAAGGAGCTCCGGATACATGAACACCTTGCTCGTGGCCAGGATCCACGCCACTTGCTTTGGCAAGCAGGGATATTTACAGGCTGAAAGAAAAAAACATCTGTGACAGATGAAATTCAGAACAAAGAGGCCTTCCCGAAGCTTCTGGGTGCATTTCTGCATTTGGACAGAGCGGCCCCTCCCTACCCTGATGTCCTCCCACCTGCAAGTTCCACAACTGTCCCAGCTTAACATACACCCGCAGGCTGTCCCGTTCGCTGTTGTTAAAAGCCGGCTGGCTTATTCCTCCCTGCGTGGAACACGTAACACACTGAGCAACGTGCACACCTAGTAGCAGCTGGCGCACAGTGTGTGCTCAGAAGGTTTTACCTCCTCCCCCTTAAGTCCCTAAAAGACACATGACCTTTGACAACGCTTCTTTCTTCTGGGACAAGACTCCACCTCCTTTAACCTCCCTCACAGTCGTGCCGTTCCAGATTTTATCTGAGCTGATTCCTACTTAAGTTTCATCAAGTTCCCCCAGATTCCTCCTGAGACTGGGAGCAAAGAACCCACGAAAGGAAGGGGACAGTTTGGTCTCATTCATCTGTCTTCCTGGCTGGGCCCCTCGATTCCAGGCACTTCTGCCTTGCAGAGAAGCACGGCTACAGCCGCTGCGCCCTCCTCGAACGTCATTTCGATATCCCCAGAGCAGAAACACAGAACACGACATACAAGTTACTGCTGCAGCGCGGGGTTACGTGAGGTTCAGGGCCGATGGGCTGAGGCCCGTGTCTGGGACCAAACACACGTAAATTCAGCTGCACTCAACGCAATTGAGTCAAGGACCTGAAATCAGATCCGAGGACAAAGCCCAGCCCAGGGCAAGCCCCAACCAACCTGCCGCACCAGGACACGAATCAGCAGCGAGAATTTTCTCAAAAAATACTGAACAAACGCGAGGCAGAAACCAAACCTGCACATTTCTTTAAACTACCGAACGCGGCAAACGGACATCTCTGATTCGTGTCCCAAATCACCCTTCGTCAAAGTGGAGACAGCACTACCATCGTGGGAAATACAACGACCCTAGTGAGAGTGAAAACCTCACACAACTCAGCGCCGGCGCTTGGCTTCCGCCCCTCCAAGACCCGTCTGCCTCAACCGCTCCCCTCCTGTCTACCCCAGGCCACTCGTGAGCACAGCGTCCCGCCCCGCCAGCCCTCCCCGCCCTGTCCTGTCCGCTGCCTCCATCCCTTCCTCAAGCCCGATGCTGTCACGTTCCTCCAGCTCACATACCGAGTACAAAGGGAAAATAAAAGACGGAAGGAAGAAGTCACAAACGTCCTGTCTCCTCCACCCCGAGGAAACTGTCCATGGGCTAAGACCCCACCCATCCCAGGCAACGACTCGACGGACACGTGTCCCCTACCAGTCTTGACGGCTTTACGGGGGCTCCAGTCCACGGTGACGTGCGTGCTGAAGTCCTCGAGGAGCTGCACGGCTCCCGCGAGGTTACAGGGCTGGAACAGGGTCTGGAACTTGGGGTTGAGCGGATGGTGAAGGGCGACGGAGCTCTGCGCAAAGGTTCCCAGCTCCTCCTGGAAGCGACACGCGGGAGAGCCACGTTCCAGACCGGGACACCAGCGCAGCCCTCAGGCTCTGAGCGACTGTCCTTCCTAACGCCGGACGGACACGGGGAATCCCACTGAAGCCTCACAACTCACTCCGCCCCCCGGGCTGGCTCCTCTGCCGGGTGCTCGTGGCGGTGAACCGGCCCTGCCGTGCTTGTCCTGCGCTCGCCGGAGTGTCCCGAGCCCGCGGGGAGTTCGGGCTTGTTCCAGCTACGTCTAAGGCTCCCGGGAGTGAGAGCCATTGCCTTCTAAAACTGTGTGCCTTTTGGTTTCTCAAGTAACACTTACACCGAAGTCGTTCTCGTGGCCCTCCGAGCACAGGAAGAGGGGAGCCAGCCCTGCTGACCACCGAGGAGGCCAGGGGACCAGCCAACGAGCTACTCAGACCCCAAAGACACTCTCCCAGAGGCAGAGGCTACCATCGCCACCTGCCCCGAAGTTCAGGGGCAATCTTCATGGGGTCTCACGTTTTTAAATTAAAAGCCCTTCCTCCAAAATACTTCCAAATGTCATGAGCAAAATTAATCTCACCCATCAACCACTGACACACTGATACTAAACCCCATGAACAATGAATTCAATTAAGAGAACAAAAGTGCCAGAAGCCAAGTGAGGGCGATCGACAGATGAGGACGAGGGCCCGATGACAAAGGCAGGGGATGCGCTGAGGACAGCGGGGCGGCCCACCCTCGCCGGGACTCAGGACGTCCAGGTGAACACTGGGAGCCGCGGGCACGGCCACTGGACATGTGGGAGGGGAGCACGTGCGGGCTGCGCGAGTGGGCGCCTGTGGGAGGACCCGCCAGGCTAACCGCACGCCCAAGCCTTCGGGGGGGCGGGCACGGGGGTGCTTACGAGAAATATCCTGGCGGTGCTGGCCTCCGAGCTGAGACTGGGGTTGCAGGTGGACAGAAGGTGAATTTGTGTCAAGAGCTGAACGTGCTAGGGAGTGAAAAAAACAACACAGTGACACGTATGTGACGTCGTCTCGGGAACCCGGATGTGACCCAGCAAGGCGTGGGCGGCTTGACCACACGTGCTCCGCTCTCCGGAGGGACGGGAGCGGCACATTGTCTTGGTATGAATTCCCCAGACGCGTTTCCCCTGCACCAAATGCGAGAACCGGAGGAAGCTTAACCTCGAGTCGCAGAAACAGACGAGACAGAAGGAAGCCCCCTGGCAGAGAGCCTGGTGAGCCCGGATGGGTCCCTGCGGCGTCCCTGCGGACCGTCAGGGTCCCCGCGCACATCCCGCCCGAGCCGCAGGGACCCACGGCCACGGCCAGGCCCTCGCCCCGTGCAGGCCCCACAGCCACACGGCGTCAGCGGGCCCAGACACCGGGCTCTGGCCTCGGGCTGTAGCGCCAGGCCGCGGACGGCCCGGCCCGGCCTCACCTGCTGCATCTGCTGCTGCAGCCGCCGCCTCTGCGCCGCGTCCAGGGCCAGGGTCTGCTGGGCCTTCTCGCCCTGGGGCTTCGCCCGCTCGACCTCCGGCTGCTGCCGGGCCGCAGGTCTCTTCATCTTGAGCTGTTCCAGCAGCTCCTTCATCGTACGGTGCTGCTCATTCAGCAAGTTGGCCAGAGGTTCTTCAAACCTACCCACCCCAGGGAGATGGCGGAGTTGGACCCCGACTCCTCCCAGCGGGGGGCGGAGGCTCTGCGTAACCTCCGTCTCCTGCCGGGCCCCATGCCCGCGTCAGCCCACAGCAACCCCACAGCAGCCTGCCCCAATCTCTTCCCGGGGTCGTCAGCACAGACTCCGTGAGATGGTTCTGAACCGCCCCTACTTGACCCCTATGTCCAGAGCTGAAGCAAGAGTCTGAACACGCAGCACGCTGGGGCAGGGGCGGAGGCAGACCAAGACATTCAGGCGAGCGCAGGCCGACAGCCACGCACGCAGGCCGGGACCTGCTCGAGCAGCTACGACGAGCAGGCTAGCGTGCTTCAAGAAATCCTCTCTGTCGTAGCCACAGATGGACGATGACAACTGTTTTCAGTGGCCTCGGGGAGTAGAGACGACGCTCCCCCAACAGCGCTTTCTGCGAGCGTGGGCAGACGCAAGGTGAGAAGCTAAGGACGGGACTGCCCTCGGCGCAGCGTCACCGAGAGCCAGAAACTCGTGCCCGCCCGCAGCACTAATGCTGGGACAGAGGGACGGGCACGAGGAGTCAGCCCGCACCTTACTCCAGGACGTGCGTGTGGGACAGCGGGGGGAGCACAGGGACTCAAAGACTCGACCAGGGGGCAAAGAAGAAACCACGGATACGCGTATCAAATAATCGTGTTGTCCACTTTCAATACCCTATAGCTGTCAATTAAACCTCAATACAGCTACACAAAAAGAAACCTTGACGTTTTTTTGTCGTGCTCATATCATGGCATCTACGGTAACAGCGCGGCCAGTACTCCTGGCTTTCACGCTGCTCACTGGACGGCGAGCTCCTGACGGCCTTGCAGAGCCCAAGCTGTCCCGCTAACCGCAGGACTCACTAGAGGGGGGCTCTCTTAGCTGTGCTTTGTTCCATGGCATCACCCGCACCCTGAACTCTGCTGCTACTCAGAATGGGTGACAGTAAAGTACAGACGAGTTATGCGAACCTATCACGAAAAAGGACAAAAGTGAAGCCTCTCCTTGGTGGGAGGGGTAAGAAGGGCCAAGCTCACGAGCGCAGAGCCATCTGTCACTCCAGGGCATCACTGCAGCTGCTTCGTGGTTTGCTCCACGAATGCCCAGGTGACTGAGCGGCTTTCATGAACATGTACCACACGGTGACGGCAAACGAGAACCAACGGACACGCTGGACGTGACGACGTGGGCTGTGTCTGTGGCTGGCCACACAGAGTCCTACACCTCTCCAGCACCGCTCACCTGGAGAAGCCGCGACGGGTGCCAGCTGCTGCTTTTTCTCCCTTCCCAAACAGACGCAGCTTGGTCTGCAGCTGCACTGCCCCATGATAAGGAGACTCTCCACGTGACCCCACGCGCCCCACAGGGCTCTGCGCCCCGTAACACGAACAGCAGGAAGGCGGGATGGGAAATCCACCCACACGTCCGAAAACCTCAGGCGCCCGCCCTCCTCCACCCTGGGCTTCTGGGCGTCCGGCGAGCCTACCGCAGGGCCTGGGGCGTGTTGAAGGTAGGCCGCGGCTCGACCGCACGGCCCTCCTCCTCCGGGCCGTCCTCTTCCACGTTGGAGAAGCCCATCTCATCCTGGAACTGCGGGGAGGGGAAGGAGGCTGTCCTGGGACGTCACGGCTCAGGGACGCCGACGCCGCCGGCACGCGGGGCTGCAGCGCAGCAGGCCCCGGCGCCCCGCGCACGGGCACGCGGACCCCAGCACAGGGGAAGCGCCGCGCGGCCGGCTGTCTGCGGCAAGGACAGAGCCTGGGCGGCTCGCGATGATCGCAAACACGTTTCAAGAGACAAGCGTGTGAGCAAGGTCGCCCTGTGCTCGGAAGAATCTAAACTAGTCTGCCACCTTCAAGGGGGCACTGAGCGAAACTTGGGGGGCCAACTAAAGTTTGCAAGGAAACCTTCACCAGGAATAACGGAAACACGGGCAAGCGAAGTAGGTCAGTTAGCGAAATTCTGCGGCCCGTCTGTCCTCCCCGGGAGGGCCGACCGGGGACTGCTGCGTCACAGCGCCCCCTGGAGGACAGAGCCTGCTGGGGCGCCCACTGCACCATCCCCACCGCTCACCCGGGAGCTCCCCGTACCGTTTCAAACAGCTCCTCCATCAGTCCGTTCACTTCCTTTTCTGCAAAAAAAGCCAAACGGGGGTGTTACTGGGACGCGTGGCAGCGCCGCACGGCGGGCTCTCGGACACCCGCGTCCCAGCGGGGCACGCGCAGCGAACGTCGGCCAGATGAGCTCAGAGCGCGTGAGCGCGTCGTCCGCTGACCTGTCCTACCAGACGAGTCAAGGGCGACGTCTCGAGCCGTGCCGTGGGCCCGTCACGGCCCCGCACTGTTCAGCATGCACGAGTGTGCGCTAGTGCCCCTCACACAACCCGGGCGTCACCCGTCGCTCTGCACTGGAACGTGTCCCGTTCGTCTCCCTACTGAGCTGACGTCCGGGGGGGCAGAGGCCACGTCCCACTCTGGTTTCCTAAGAACAAGCCCCAAAGCCGGGAGGCCCGACTGACGGGCCCTGAGCACACGCCTCAATTTGGAGAAGCGCTGACTCAAACCAGAAGAGGGAGCTCAAGCGTCGTAGCTTGAAAGGGCTACACGCTTCACCCCAAAAACCCCACGAAGGAAACGGCGGCCGAGCAGACGCGACTCACTGGTGATCCTGACGGCCCGGTCCGTGCGGAAGTCCTCCGTGTCCGGCTCGTCGCGGTCCTCCAGGAAGTTATACTCCGGGTCGTCATCGTCGTCGGCCTCGTCTAGGAGGGAAACCATCTCAGACACGCGCTCCCGCCTCTGAGCTCTCGTCCCCGGTGAAAACTTAACACGCTCGGCTCTACGAGACGTTTTAATAAAGCACAGCCATTCTCCGGGTTTCAGATAACTTCCTCTCTCTTCCTCTGCTCAGATCATTCCCACAGCTGACTCATCCACCTGTTCTCTCCATTAAGCCAAGTTCCTTCCTTCAGACAGGTCTTAAATCTCTCAAAATGCAGCAAAAGCCAGAAAACTGAACCCGTCATTGACCCCAGCAATCCCACTTTGAGCAGCGCACCTCATGAAAATGCCGCCTTTGTAAAACTGTGTCACGAAGGTGCGGACAGTGAAGAAAGGAATGACCCTGCCCCGCCCCCGTTATTAGGAAACAAGTTGTGACGCCTTGTGTGAAGTAGTGGACACACACAGGACATACACACGTGACAGCCCGAGTGCTCAGTACACACGTGACGAAGTACAACCCAGCATCACGGATCCTCACTGTTCCTGGTCTAACCCGCACAAACGTTTACCCGTCTGTGTCCACTCAAACCGTACACTCCCTCGTTTACCTTAAAACACCGCTCCTGTCAACACCTATCTCATGGCAGCTGGTCTCAGGACACGGGAATGCAGGTGTGCCTGCAAGGTGCCTGCAGTCAGACCTGACAGGGTGTGATCTGATCCAGACACGGGAGCCATGACCTTGGCTACACATGGCAGTGAGACAGACAGCGGATGCGTCTGCTCACAGAAAAATGCGAAGACTTTGTCCTTGGCTCAGTTACAAATTCTTTTAACACATGACTTCTACAGCACAACACATAAAACACTCTGGTCGACTCCACTGAGGAGAGTCAGGACACTGAGCCTCTGTCCACTCGCGGGAACACTACGGCTTCTCCCGGGTGGCTGCCCACCCCAACTGCATACGCCACGAGGAGCTGCCCATCACGGGGCCCACGCTGCGCCCCCCCGGGCAAGCCTCCGCCACACGGAGAGCGGCCATGGACTCTGAGCACGCCAATCTGAGCACTGCCCTGGGCCTTTCCCACTGGGCCCTCTGATGAGGGGACAGGGTGAGAAGTGAACCGTGTGCTACGAGCACAGCCCCAACCTTCCTGAAAAACGCAGGCCGGGGAACGGAGCTGACTGACCGAAGCAGAAGCGAGACGGCCGGGGAGAGGGCAGCAGGGCCTCGACGGAGCCTCGCCCCCTGCAGCTGTCCCTGCCCACCACGAGTGGGCTGCGTCTGACTCCTGCCAGTGGGGGGCTGGGACCCTTTCCCTTGCACCACGAGGCACCCCGGCTGACACAGCAGTGTGAGGGGGTCAGGGCGCGCTCACGGGCGGGGAACAAACTGTGTGCGCTTCGGGGGAGGATGCTTCGCACTCACAAGAGTCCCAAAAAGGTTCTTGACCAAAATGAAGGGGATGTAACGGCTGATTTAAAGCAAATCGTTGGTCAAGTACAAAATTAAATTTCATTGACCACAAACACCCCGTCTTCAGGCTGCTCATGAAATCGTGACCCCAGAGACAACGGACGGAGCAGACGAACGCCGAGCGGCTGCCCACCTTCGTTCCCCACGTCGTCGCTCATGAGCCCCCCGAGCCACAGCTTCCAGTCCTCGTCGTCCGCCGTGTTGGGGTCGTACATGTCCGGGGTGATGTCTGGGGCCTGGAGCTCCGCCTCCAGCTGCCCCAAGGGGACGTCCTTCAGGGGCATCTTAGAGCGCGTGCGGAACGCGATGAGACTGTCGTCCAGCGGCTGGCCCGGGAGAGAAAAGCAGGTCAGTGGAGGCCCCGCGCCCGGACCCCACGCCGCCTGAGCCCACGTGCCTCTCCCTGGCTCACGCCACAGGCCTCGCGTCTGGGCACTGTGGGTCACTGCTCTCTGTCTGGGACGCTCTGAGGACAGCGACATCTGTTTTATTTACTTTTTATTTTTGCAGCATTGGTCTTAAATCGTTATTTCAGGAACACTTATGACGGCTGAGCTAAGGTATCGTTTACACGCCAAAACTCACCCTTCGAAAGCGTGAAACCGAGTGGACCGCGGCACTCAGAGCCGCGTGCGTTCTCATCGGCAGCCCCTCCCCGCGCCCGGCCCCCGAAGCCACCCAGCCCCGCGCCGGGTCCGTGGATTTGCCCGCGCTGGCGACTTCACGTCCACGGAGCCGCACCCCGTGCGGCCTTCGTCTCTGGCTTAAGTTGGCCGAGCGTTTTCAGTGCCTCCCGTGTGTGCCGTGTCCCTCTGTCCCCTCCCACTGCAGGACGAGAGCCCGCCACGTGGACACAGCAAAGACGCCCGGGTGCAGAGCAGAGCCCAAGAAACACACGAGGTGATTTCAAAATGGAAAAGTGAACGTTTATAGTGAGGACATCAGACACCACGTTAACCCTGCGGTCAGAATTAACAGGACAGATGTCACGTGCCTCCTGCACACGGAAAAGGACGTGTCGCTTCTGTGCTACTTGTGCCACGAGTGCGCGACCCGAACCTCGCGACGAGGACACACCAAAACGGAGGGGCTCCGTAAATAACTGTCTGGAGGGTTTCAAACTGTCAAGGCTACGAGAAACCAAGACCGAGAAACTCCTAAGTTAAAAGAGACTCGGAGACGAGATCGCTCCTACCACGTGTAATCCTGGATTCGATCCCGGATCGGGAAACCATTTTTTTTTATTTTGCCATAAAGGACGTTACTGGGACGACTGGTAAAACCTAAACCAGGGCTCTACCAGACAAGATGCGGTCACTGCACCCGTAGTCTCAGAGCTGTGTCCCCACTGTCAGGGCGCACACTGGAGCAAAGGTTTGTGCAGAGAGAGAAAGGGGGAGAAGAATGCGGCAGGGGTGAACGGTCACTATGCGGGGAGTCCGGCTGAGGGCCGCTGCACGTCCCACATTTAAAATGCTCTGTCGCACAGGAGCCGCCATCCTCAGAGCAAAACACCACGAACCAAATGGGGGACCAGAGACCTACACCCTCACGATTCTCCCTCATTGTCGGAATTCGGTTCCTTCCCCTGCCGCTTCCCACCTGAGCAACAGCCAGACCGCTCCGCCTGGCTCTCGTGCCGGCGACGGAGGCCGCGGCTCACCTGGAAGGCATCCATGCACACCGGACTGGAGGCCAGCGCCTCGTCCACCGCGTGCAGCTTCTCCATGAAGGCGCTGTCCCTGGTCGGCCGGGGCTTCGGCGGCGGCGGGGGGCCCATGGGCACGACCTCGGCACTGATGTGCCTCACGGCCGGGGCGCTCACCTTCTCGGCCTGATGGAGAGAGGCGAGCGTGTTAAAAAATAAAAGAGGAAGGGAAGGGAGGATTTAAAGAGAAAAAGAGGCAGGGAGAGGCACAGCGTATGCTAGCGCTCTGCGTCTTCCCACGTCCACAGAGACAAAGAACGAAGGCGCTGTCCCGTGTATTAACGCAAGCGGGTTTCATCCTACGTCCAACGGAGCCAACAGGAGGCTACCCGGCACCAAAAACGAGGAACCTGGTAACAGTGGCTTTAGGACGACACAGGAAACGGCACGAAAAAGACGGTGAAGAAAAGAAACCGCACTAGTCACGCACCCCCACGTGGACCCGGAACCGCGCTCTCCCCGCGACGCGCTGACTTTGCTCGGAAGGGCTCGAGTCCTCGGGAGACCGGAGCAGGACCCGCCCCCAGCGGCCGGGCACACCGGGGGGCACCGTGCAGTCGCTGACCGGGAGGCACGTTTGACAGCAGTGGCCGCTCAGGGTCCCACGGCCAGTCCCTCCCTCGTGCGGCCGCACCCTGTCCCTCCCGCAGGGAGCAGGCACCTCCGACAGCATGCCGCCCTCCTCGTCCGTCTCCGTCATCTCGGACGACTGCCGCAGTCTGGATTTCTTCGCCCCACGTGGGGACGACGCAGTGCTTTCCACGTCGCTTTCCAGTAAACTCTGCAAAACAAACCCGATTCGCTGTTGAACGTGCGCCTCGACCTCACTCCACCGAGTCTGAAGGCTCTCCCGAGAAGGAATCACAAAATATCACTCAATTACTCACTCGAGCAGGAGAAAATACAATTTAAATAGCAGCTTAATGTCCTGAACAGCATGCAAACTTGGTAAAAATATAAGGTTTCACTTAAACTCCTTTTACAAACAAGTCAAAAAAACACATTAAGAAATAGAACAATGACACAGCAACGAGAATGAATTCTGGCTACCAGCAACAGGAGAGATGAACAAGAAGAAAAGTCAGACACAAAAGAATACATACACTACGAGTCTATTCGTACGAGGTTCAAAAACAGTGAGAAACGGAACTCTAGAGCGTAGAGCTGCATGTTTAGGTGATATAATTCTAAAGGGAAGTAATTACCAAAAGTCAAGATAGGAGTTGTCCTTAGGGAGAGAGAAATAATTCTGAGTAGGAAGGGCAAATAAGGGTGTCCTGGCAGCGTTAGGGTTCATTGTTTCGGAAGGAAGTTTCACGTGGGTGAGCTTTACAACTAAGCTGTGCGTTTGAATTTTCATTTTGTGCACGGTTCCGCATGTTACGTTTCATCAGAGAAGATGTGGAAAACGTAAGGGGGCGTGAAAAGAAAACATCTCACAGTGCTGGATTTGCGCGAAGAAACGAGGGGCAGGAAGAAGCGTGTCCCGCCCTACAGGACGGAGGACGGTGCGCACTGGGGAAGAACACACGCTCCCCACTGAGCCCAACGTGCTCTGTCTCACCCACCACACTCCCGAGGGTCGCCACTGACCTCCTCGGCGGTCTCGTCTTCTTCGTCGTCGTCTGGCTGGTACTCTTCATCTGAGGAGTCGTCTTCCTCAAGGTGGATGTCCACAAACTGAGGAGGCTACACAATTAAAGAAAGACATGAATAGAAAACGTAAACCAGATGGATTTGGAACGTAAGGGGGGAGATGGCAGAGCCAGAGCGGGGGAAACAATCCTAAGAGCACAACGAGCTAAAGCAAGGACCAAGAAGCAGGGATTAAAGAGGTTCCTGGCCAGAGGGTCAAATCTAAGAGGAACAGAGTGGAAAAACCAAAGCTTGAATTTTAAAAGTTCCAAAAAACGCTAACAAATAGAAAGGAAGTACTTAGGTTCCAAAACCGATCCAGTCGTTCTAGAAAAAGTAAGAATAACCTCTTGCAAATTTACCTTAACTTCATTGGCCTTCTTAATTGGCGAAATATTCCATGTTGGAATTACCTACCAACAAAGAAAATAAATGATTAGGGTTCCTTAACTGAAACAGACTTTTTCCTTTTCAATACCTCTTTATCACTGCAAAGAGTCATCTACCTAACTTGGGGCTGCAGTGAGCTCGGGATGCTGACTGTCCCCGAGGTATACGCTCCCGTATCTACCAAAGCCTCACGGAGGAAAAGGAGAGAGCCTGTCTCTGTCGCCAGCGCTTCGGACGTAACCTCGTAAGACTCAGTGTCATTTATGAATAAAGTATGTCATGCACAGCTTGGGTTCACACGGAATAATGAACGTGAAACTGTACAATGTTGTCAGTAACAACGGTCTTCTGACATCAGTATTTTGTTCGTCAATCATGCAAATCGCGCCATGAGCATGTCTCCAAAAAGCCAGCCACGGGACATTCCTACGAAAGGATTCGGGGGGCGAAGAGTGTCTAGCTGTCTACAAGGTATTTTCAAACAGTTTAGGAAAAAACAATGACCGATATAGAAAGACCTAAAGCAAACATGGCAGAATTTCGCAACTGTTCAATCTAGATGGGATCTAGAGTCGCTAAAATTCTTTCCACTTTTCCTCTGTTTAAAACAACAGAGTTGGGGGGGAATGTTTTTTAAAGTTTTTTTTTTAACACCTACGGCACCCGGTATTCCCAGGCGGTCTCCCATCCAAGTACTAACCAGGCCCAACCCTGCTCAGCTTCCGAGATCAGACGGGATGGGCCGTGTTCAGGGTGGCACGGCCGTAGACTAAGATATTTGTAAAGTTCCTAACTTTAAACGACTAACCAATGTCACTAGAGTGCAGAATTTCTTGATCACCTGTGACCCAATCTAAATCATCTTCTAAACAAAAAACCGGAAAGGCCAGGAGGTTCTGGGTTTACGAGAGCATCGGGCTCTCCACCTGCCCTAGGCCGCCTACCTGCCGTGCCCCGCTGCGCCCACCCTGGGAGGGCACAGGGAGGGTGGGATCCAGGGCCCCGCCTCGCCCACCTCTGCTCCGGAGCAGCTGCCCTGCCGCCGAAGCCGGCGGGCGGGCGGGCGCGTCCGGCCTGCGGAGCATTACGGAGCGAGACCGGGACTCTGCGCTGGACCCCACAGACACTGCGGTCTCGGGAGGTCCAGCTTCCCTCGCCCGCATTCGTGGTCGGGGGACATCATGCAGGGCCTGACGGGGTCTCCGCGGTCTCCTCCCCACATCAAGTATGGAATTAACGTTAATCCACGTCTGCGTCAGACGGACCGCCTGTAACTCCGTCCCAGTGACGGCTGCTCGTCACCGCCACGTTCACGGGCATCCTTCCCACGGAAGGATGACGTTTCACGTTACGCGACCGGGGTTAGTCCATCAAACGAAAAACACACAATGCGCTGTCAGAAAGAGCCCACACGTCCGTAGGCCGCGTGGAGAGAAACAGGGTCCCCGAACACTGAGGGGCGCCCGGTGGACTTCTGAACGGTACAGACAAACCAGGCCCAGTCAAAAGACCAGGCTCAGACGGGTGGAGGTGCGCAAAGCCGTGTCACATAAAATCCAATCAAAAGCTGGGGACGTTTGGCAAGAAAATAACGTTATAACAACAGACGGCAGTTTGCCCGGCGAGAGGGACGGTCCCGTGGAGGGACAGCCTCATTCTGGGGTTGCAAGGAACAGAACAGGACCGACAGACAAAACCACGCCGGGCATTTCGGACCCACCCTCCCTGCCGTCAGAGGCAGGACGGGCTCCCGCACACCACCGCCCGCCCTGCCGCGGAAGGGGCGCGCCAAGCGGACCGGCGCTCGCGAGGCACGGTTCAGCGGGCCCCCCGCATCAAACCAGCAGCGTTTCCGACCATGCGGGTCCCCGGGCCCGCCCACGGGTCCAGGTTCCTAGGTCCGAGGCAGCCTGAGAACGTGCACTCTGAAAAACACGACTGTCACCCTGCCCGCTACCTCGGGACCTGGAGAAAAACTGACCCCCACTGCTCTCAGCCACTCTGAATGGCTGTCCACCGAGTAGCTCCCAAACGCAACACTCCAAACCCACTGAAATGACAATGAACCGCGACGGTGTCACGTGTCTCCACTTGTCTTTTACGTAACACCCAGACAAAAGCCTTTCCTCTATTTTTTCCCTACAAATACCCACAATTAGATCTTATTTACCAAGCTAAACAAATAAAGAAAAACCAACACCCACCACTCCTTTCTCCACCACTTCCTTAAGTTTAGAGCGTGTCATCTTGGGCTCCTGAGGAGGAGAAAAGGAGAAGAGTCAGTGAAAACCGTCGTGTGATTCTCGGGTTTTGAGAGGCTCACTTGGCCACCTCCACGCGGCCAGTTCACAGGTGGCCCATCCGTGACACGAGAAGGACAAGCGACTACTCACGAACAGGGGCATGTCTTCCGTCTCGCTGATGGCTGCCTTCATCATCGCCACCACATGTTCGTTTGTGATTACTTCCTGGAGAAAGAGGGAAGTTCACTTTATGCAACAAAGACGCGTCACCTGCTAAGAGTCACCTCTGTACTTCTGCTAGACACTCAAACAGCCTCCGGCCGGGGTGACGAAGGGCAAGTGGAGGCGAAGAGGCGCCCCTGGACGGAAGCACACGGCTTCGAACAAAGTGACAGCGCGTGGACGCACCTCATCGGGGGCTCTGGGGAACAGGAACGGCTTTCATAGAGAGATTCTGAGCCAACCACACGCGTAAGAGAAATAGTATAGACAACACAGGCTTTGTAAACAGCGTGTTGCTTCGTATCGAAGAACAGTATTTGCATATGTGCAAAGGACGGCAAACTGGGCGTCTTTTCAGACAATTAACCCACTAAAGAGCAAATCCAGTGTCAAGAGTGTCATCTTGAATCTGCTAAACACCACGACCAACCACCAAACCAGTGACGGGAAGCAGGGGTCCACTCCACCTTCCAAGCCCATTGTTCTTGGACGTGTGCTCGGTGCTCACCGGCACCGCGTGCAAAACGAGAGCGACCTCGAAACGCTCCCCGCGCTGCTGCAGGCGGCTCGGGGTCAGCAACTCCCACGCGGGACTCGGGAGCCGCGGGGTGCTGCCACGCGCCCCGCCCCGCCTGCCGCGGGCCACTCACGTGCAGGATGTTCCGCACGTTGACGGCCGTCAGGTTGTGCTGCTTGGCGCCATCCTCCAGGGTGCGGTCCAGCACGTCGTCCAGCTTCAGCTCATCGGCCAAAGTCCCATCTCCCTGACCCCTCCCGTCGCGTTTCCTCTTGGTCCCCTTTTTCTTTTTTTGCCTTTTCTCACTTTCTTCACCGTCTTGCTCTTCTGCAAATACAGCAAGGACGTCACCAGAATCTCTCGAACTGCTCCCGGAACTTGACCCCAAAACCCAACAGTAAGAGACACACGAGCCGCCAGCCGTCCAGCCCTGGAGAGCCAGGCGGACGCAGACGCGGTGGTGAGCGCGGGGGGGCTGCCGCGGGGGTGAGACCTCCACTTGCCGAGCACCCCGCACTGGGCAGACGATCCCCTAGCAGGGCGCCCGCAGTGACCCGCTCACCCTCAGGGACTATGCTTCTTCCCACTGGACAGATGAAGAAACTGAGACAGAGAGAGGAACGCTCCCCGCGCCGAGCCCACAGCGCCAGCACCGCGGCCTACGCCCCGAGGACCAGCCGACAACGGCTGGCTCACGTGGGCAAGGGTCTCGTTCCTTTCTTTGTCAAGTGCAGGTATCGCCTGCGATAACGGAGGACGACTGAACGCCTTCCCCGAGTTCAGAAGCAAGACGCGGACGGGACGTCACGACGCCTGCCAGACCCTGCCTGGCACCGACGTCCAGTGTTCGCCACACGAACAAGAGCTCACGGTGCTCGCTTTGAAAGCACTTGTTAAGCTAATAAAAAAGCCTTTACTCTCCTGTGTGCACGTGCCAGCGTTCCCAATAAAAAACACAGAAGTTAAAAATCATTTTAAGGCGGCCTAACGTCCTGTGCGCGGACGCCCACGCGGCAGCACGCGGAGCGGCCCGCCCTGGAGAGCCCCGCGTGCCCACGGCAGCCGAGCAGACGCAGCAGACGCCGGTACCACGCGGGACGGAAGTTAACCGCCCTGGGCACGTGCACCGACGCGGACCGACCTCAGACACGGTGCGGCGTGGGAAAGGCAGTCACAGCCGGGCGGGCCGACCTGGCTGCCATGGGGGGGGCGGCGGTCACAGCTGAAAGAGGACTTCCGGCCACCAGCGTACCCTGTTTCCTGGCCCGCCTGCTGCTGGCAGGGGAGCAGTCCATCTCTGAGAACCCGTGAACCTGGGTCCTGGGACAGGGGCAGCTTTCAGCATGTCACAGTGCCGGGGAGGACGGATGTTTTACAGGAGAGGGAAAGGAGCCTACCCATCGGGATGAAGAGTCCGCCGTCCTCTCCCTCCTCCTCAGTCGGGCGCGCGCCCGTGCTGAGCGGCTTCTCCGCGGGAGGGGCGCGGACGTCGGGCTGCGCTGGCGGCCTGGGCTGCGCTCCCCTCGCGGGCTGGCTGTCCTGCAGCCACAGCGACGCCCCTCCAGAATGCACCCGGGGCCTGCCTGGAAGGACACAGACGCCGCTTCACAGCTCGGTTCCCAGCCGCACTGCGAAGTGACCCGCCCTGGCCACAAGCCCCTGGGTGAGGTCATGGCATCGGGGTGGCATCTGGCACTGGCATGCCTCTCCCGTGGGGCAGTGTCCGAAGAACCCTCACTCACCTGTGCTGTCAGGGACCTGACGCAGGAACTGCTAAGGTTTTTCCAGTTCTAACACCCTGTGAGCTACACATTTTTTCTCTATGGAGAACGAGATTCTCAACTGTAGCATGGGTGGCTATAGTCCCGATGACAAAGGGACACTTTATTATATAGATGATCATTATCATCTCATTTAATCAACTATCAAGATATGTGTTATAAAATGTCCTGAACTTTCTGATGCTCTAATTCAATTTTATAACACAATAAAAATCACCGTAAAATCATCAAAACACGGTTTACAGTTCATTAAACAACTTTCCCCTTTCTCAGCTTGACTCCTCATGAGAGCTACCTTTCTGGGGGGGAGGGCACTAAAAAGGGGTGTCATAGGCCAAGAGCGGGCTGCCATCGTTCCGTCAAACTGCAGCTCAGCCTTCGGTCCTGAGGGTTCTGTCATCCCTGGGGAGCCTTTCCCAATGTCCCCGGCAGCAGCCTCTCCCCAAGCCACTGTCCACCTGCACAGGCCCACTGCACAGACCCACCGAGCCACAGAAGGCCACACACACTCGCCCACCCAGACCTGACGGGATCCGAGAAAGGAAGGGAAGAACCCAGACGGGGATTCGAGGACTGGGAGCGGGGAAGGGAGGCCCCTCACTCACGAAGTCCACCGCTGACCCCAACCCCACACCCAGCCAGTGCCCCCGAGACCACTCGTGGCTCGTAAAGGCAGAGAGCGCAGCGGCGACGGCGGAGGCCACGGCAAACCAGGACCGACAGAGAGACGCAGCCTGAGGGCCCTGCGCAGCTCACCTTCCCCCTGGACCTGTCCGCCGCGCTCTCCTGGAAAGGGCTCCTTTGTGACGGGAGGGTCGCCGTAGTCTTCCTGGGGAACCAGCCGGGGCCTGAGCGTCATCTTCTTCCCTCTCTTTGTGCCCGCGGCCTGGAGGTTCTCTCTGAAAGTGTGCATGTCACGGGGCCGGGAGGACTCCAGGGAAGCCAGGGCGCTGCCCTCAGGGGCGGCCACGCCGACAGCGTCTGGCACTGGCGCCCGTACATCCCGGGTGAGCAGCCCAGAGCTCAAGGACGGGGCCTCCACGCCCAGCGGATGCGCTGCGTCCCGCAGAGATGGCGCTTCCATGCCCGGGGGCAGCAACGAGGGCCCCAGGCCTTCGACCTGCTCGGATCCTGGTGCATCGGCCGACTCTAGGTCCAGGTCACCCTCCTCCCGGATGCCCTGATGCTCTGGGGACGCGGTCACTGCGGTCCTTCTCCTCTTACTGGGCACCATTTTAAAAGTCCTACTTTTGTTCCATCCTGAAAAGACAGAAGCAGGTTCTCATCACCTGCACAAGTGTCTTCCCGCTCACTCACGTCCGATCACGAACGCAGTACTTCGCACCACACGCACAGGCCCCCGGGAGGCGGGAGCTCAGAGGAGGTGGTCAGAGCGCCTGATGGAAATCCTCCCTCCATCACCGACTAGTAAGCCGCCTCGGCTGAGTGACTTACCCTCTCTCAACTTCAGTTTCAACTGTAAACTGTAATTAGTCTTACCTCACAGCTATGACAAGAATCACACAGTAAGTGATTAGCATTAATTACCATCAGGAGGGTAAACCAGCACGATGCTGAGCAAACCGTAAGTCCAACTGGACTCGTTTCCCAAGCCAGCTTCTCTCCAGCTTTGTGACCTCGTGTACGTTCCTGAACCTGAATCTGTTTCCTCGGCTAAAAAGATGAAGTGAAAATAGCACCCACACCATTGGAGAGTAACTTACTAGATAGATAAATGTTTTCTGTTGTTGTTTTCATAAACAGAAACAATCCAAAAGCAAAGTGTGGTTGTTTAAACAGGTTGGGCTATATTAACGGAAATTTTGTCAAAAGTGAGAGATTCCTACTGTTCTCTATACTGTGTTACTTCTGGTGTCTTGGCTTCGATTCCACTTATATTATCAAAGCAATACTCACCTAAACTGGAGGGCATCCAGTTTAGTGTCTACTTGCAAACCTCTTTGACGGTACTGACTAGTTTTGTGATTGCCTCTTCCTTCTCCGGGCCACCCCCGCCCCTCAAACTATGTGCTTTTTCGGGAAAAGGCCCCTTTCAGCTAGTACCTGCACTCCGCATATGTATGTGCCTTACTGCACTCGAGCGAACGTTCCCTGAATAAACGAATGAATGGCACTGGGCATGAACTACTCTGTGCTCATTCTATGCAGCATCTGGACCAAGAGTTAAGCATTATATGGAGTCTGACTGCAACTTTCTACCTCAAAACATCTTTATTCCGTGCAATAGGTCCCAGCACAGAGTAAGCTGCCTTGTGTCGCAGTGAGCTCTCCACCCCTGACAAGGCTCAAAGTCTGAATGTCCACCTATTGGGACACTAGACAGAAGCTTGGAGCAGAGGATTGCAAAATAAAGTTCCTCCCAGCTCTTATGAGTCGGAACTGCAAGGTTAATTTTAAGCCTCCCTGCCTCTGCTTCCCCGGGACACTAGCACGGGTCTCCCCGCAGCCACCGCGCCATCATCCGATGCCCTCCTCTTGGTCATTAAAGCTCAAACACAGGTCCCCGTGAGGGAGGGTGGCGAGTGGGTCAAGTGGAGCGGGGTAGCCGACGCGAGTCCCGTATCCCACACATGAATTACTGGAGTCCAGGAAAGGAAGAAAAAGAAAGGAAAGTGCGGGGACCGGCTCCAGGCTCCGAGAGCACAGCAGCGGCGCGCCGCCCCCTGCAGGAACCGGAGTCGGACCCGCAGGGGAACCCACCGCGCGGGCCCTCCACAGAGGGGTTTCAGAAGCGGTCCCGAGGCGGGTTTCAGCAGGGCGCCGAGCCCGGCCGCGGGCCCCGCTCCGGCTCGGCACCCCACGCCCCCCGCCGCCGCCGCGCACCCCGCGCCAGCCCTCGGCCCCGCTCCCCGCTCGCGCCGCCCCCGCCCGGCCCGCGGCGCGCCGCCCCGCGCCCTCACCAGCCGGCCGGGGCCCGCGGGAACTCGGCGTCGCGGCGGCCGGAAGTCAGGCAGCGGCAGCCACTTGCGTGCGCGACCCCGACACGCGGCGCGCGGCGTCGGGACGTCGAGGGGCGCGCGCCGGGCCCCGGGCGCCATCCCGGTCTCGGGCGAAGTGAAGCCGCCAAGATGGCGCGTAAGCTGTGGGCAAGAGAATTTAAAGGCGAACGCCTCGCTTTCTCGGTCTAGGGAGCGATCGGACTGAAAGCCAAGCTGAGGGGTCGAGTTTCAGACAACTAACCCTTCTCGCCACGAGACACTTGGAATACGCGACCAAAGACATGGAGTTTCCCCAATAAAGTTGTCATGGACTCAATATAGTGACCTTTCATATCTTCATAGTGCTCTGCATTTTACGAAATGCTTCCACTTACGTTATCGTGGGTGATTTGATCTTCACAATAAACCCTCCGGTACAGCGGATATTACTCTACCTTCCAATTTACACAGGACAAATCTCTGGCTCAGCTGTGCAGCTGATTCCACAAAGATACACAGCCATCCAGGGGGAAGGGGCATCCTGGCTCCGGCTGCTAATGCATTTATCCAGGGCTTCATCACCTGTGTTTTGAACGAATGAATGACTGCTAACCCCACGTCCTTTCTAGAAGGACGGAATGTCAAAGCTGGAAAAACACATTCAGCTCTCTCATCTTACAGGGGAACTGGCAACAAATATATGTGCACTTAAATGATCTGTTTGACCTGATCCTCTCTGTAAACAGAACCCGACAGGCTGGTGGAAGCATCCACCGTCGAAATGAAGGTGGGATTGACGTGATCACGGACATACCCGCCAGGGGGCTGACTCTTACCTGAGTCATCCTAGCTCCCCCAAATGCCAAGGAGGTCTCTAGCAGCGGGGCGTTGCATTTGTGTCCTGCTTTTGAACCTACAGAGTACATGGATCTGCTGATTTGCTTCCCCTTCTCCTCTCTCTCCCTTCCTTCTTCCCCTCTTCCCGCCTAAACAGCCCTTAACTCTTGGAACTTCTAGCGGAGGAATAATCCAACACCGATTACCGTGGGCTCTCTTCATCAGTCTTTTCATAAAAACGACTTTAACTTACATTCCACAAAATCCATCCGTTTTATTTGTACAATTAAAATTAAGTAAATTTTCAGAGTCGTGCAACGAACTATCGCAAGGTTGGATTAGACTTTCTTAGGTTTAAGGAAGTTTCCGAAACCTTTAGTAGTCTCAGAAATGCGTACGATTATGGCAGTTGACACAGAGATGCAGGCAGCGTAGAATTTTTGTTTCTCCAAAACCCTGGGTTCCTTCTCACCCAGAAGATTCCGTTGCTATATTAAGCCCAGGGAACCGGAATCAGGGGCCCTATAGGATAAGAAAATGTACCTACACACTTCTTACTCAAGCCTCGGGATTTTCTCCTCAATAGACCCACAGCCCGGCAGTGGGCGGGGTCTCATTCTTAAGAAGTCTCGGCGATGGGAGGGGTCCCCTCCCGAAGATCTTCCGGAAAGGGGTGGGCCCTGCCTTCCGGAACTTTTCGGACGGAGGCGGAGTCTTCTGCCGAGGGCCGTTCGGGAGAAGGCGGGGCCTACTTCGCATCAGGACCAGTCTGGCTGCACCTGCATCCTTAGCTCAGAGCATCCCTGGAGCATCTTAAGAGGCGACCGCAGCTGGCAACCGGGAATCAGACTGTCGCAAGAGGCGTCCGCCGGATACCTTCCCCCTCCCCTGACCTAGCGCTCTGCAGCGGCGGCCTCGGTGTACTGACCTGGGATTCCCAGGGCTGTGCGACCATTGCAAAAACATCCATAGCAACAGCCTCTGATTACAACATGGCTGAGATCACCAATATCCGACCTAGCTTTGGTAAGTACAGTCGGGCAAACTAAGCCTGGGGGAGTCGAAACCGTTGCAAAGTCAGGGATGGGGGCGCCCAGCGGCGGGAGAGGGGATGCAGCCGGGACCAGGGCCTTCGAGGGTCAGCCCCGCTAGAGTGGGGCCTGTGGTGGCGGGGAGCGGGCAGCAGACAGCGCCTGAACTTGAGCTATGGGCTGCAGGGGCTGGGAAGGCCAGAGCCGCACGGGGGTGTGGGGGGGGGGGTGAGGTAGAGGCCCAGGATGCTAGAACCTTGTAGAGGAGAGAAACAGCCAGCGAGCGTGCGGGAGACGGGAACCCCTCCTTCTGGGGGAGGAGGCGAGTGGGGGCGGCCGAGCCCTCCCCCTTGGGGCACGCAGGGCGGTGCCCCTTCCTCCCGCTCCCCGTCCTCAGGGCTGCGGGGGAGGGAGGTGGCAAGGGGGATGGGGCCTCAAGATGGCAGCTTGGAGACTGTGGGCTGCGTGGCTGGCAGCCAGGGGAGGCGCCCGGCCTCTGGGGAGAGAGGTGCGGGGGCGGGGAGCCCAAAGGAAGCCACTCCTTGGGCCGGGCAGCTGGGTGCCGGCGCTGGGAGCGAGCGTGAGCGCCGCCGCTTCCATTCTGCATCGTAACGGTCGGGTCCCTCCGGTGCTCCCAAATGGCGCTCGGTGCCGCCGGGCCCGGGGATGACGTGATGTCTATTTCTGGGCCTCCTGGCAGCGCCCGGGCGCTTCCTCCGGGGCCTTTGTTCCCTGTTCGCCTGGGCTGGCTTTTCAAACAGGGGGACTCACTCACCCGCGCGGGCGCCGGCGGGGCCGAGCCGGGCCGAGGGGGAGGGGCGAGGGAGGCCGAGCCCGGGGAGGCCGCTTTGTGTACCAGAGAAAGCATTACGTCACCTCGGCGCGGCTGGGCCCCGCGGGCCCCGCGCTCAGATGCAGGCCCTGGAGCGGAGCGGAGGGACAAATAGGGAAGCAGGCCAGAAAGCAAAGCTCCAGAAGCAAGTTTTTTCCCCTTGGGGGAACCTCTCCAAAATATGCCAGGGTAACAAACTTCCTGCGCCCACTTTCCCGGGGCAAACATAAGAAAGCGTTGCCCTGCGCCCCCTCAAGGCCGCCCCGGTTTGGGTGGTGGACGCCGGCCAGGGCTGCGGTGGGCCCAGGGGTCCCTCCCAGCCCTCAGAGACTACCCCTCAGACACCCAGCGTCCAGGGCGAGCCACGGACCCCCCCAGGAAATGCTTCTCCCTCGCCCCAGTGAGAGGTCCGTGGAGGTGAGCGGAGCTCAGGGCTCCCCGGGACCTCAAAAGCAGGAGGAGACGTGGCCTCAGGGAGAGCACCCAGTCAACACCCGGCACCCCCGAGCGCTGCTCCCGCCGGCTCCCAAGGCCGCGTCCTGCTGGGGTCCCTTTCTGCTCCTCAGCCCGGCATCGCTGGGCTTCGAGCCCTAAATTTCCAAAATGGTCCTCCCTTTTGTGGTCGCATGAGCACCCCTCTTTCTGCTCCTTCTCTGTCTTCTCACGCCTTCTTCCGAGCGTACTCTCTCACTGCCGTCCCACGTTTCGCGCAGGGCGGGATGGTGTGGCGTGTGACGTAGGGACCTTCTTGAGAGGAAATACTGGCGGAAGAGAGAAAAGAAATTATATCAGCTTTTTACGTACTATGTTTTATTTATTTCATCCTTACAAGTACCCTCTGGTGCAGGAATTATTATTAGTGTGTGTGTGTGTGTGTGTGTGTGTGTGTGTGTGTGTGTGTGTGTGTTTGCCAGATGAGGAAACCGAGGCTCGTGAACATAAAGTCAAGTCACAGAAACTAGTGAGGGCAGTGCTAGGATTCAAACCAATGTCCAGGCGATGTCAGAGGTCAGTCTCATGGCTCCGAACCACGCTGGCCCCCCTGGCGGGCTAAGCCTGCTTTAGCACAGCAAGTGGCAGGAAGCGGGTCTGCTCAAGGCCGACAAAGCCCAGACGTGTCTCCTGGGTCTTTTGACCCCTTCAGAGGGTCTCCTCCTCGGAGAACTGCCACTTCTGACTTGTCTGTGCCTCACAGGGCACTTCATTTCAAACGCCACAGCCCTTGGGAGACACATCAAGCCAACACTTAATTCCCCGTGACCTTGGAGGACAAAAGGAGCCAGCAGCAGGGGTCACTGCAATGTACAACCACTTTAGAACACTCACTTCGCCCGTTAGTTCCAACTTCCTTTTCCCACCAGGCTTTTGACTCAAGCAGGACGGAGGGCTCTGGCTTTCCAAAGGCTGATGTTTCTGGCTCACTGCCTGGGCGTGGGGGAGAGACGCGGGGGTTAAGGAAAGCTCAAGTGCAGAAGAAAGTAGGGCAGAGGTGGGGAGCCAAGCCGGTGACTGAGTCCCTCCCTGTCCTGAAACGTGAGCCTCTTGTCTCCTGCCCGCGCCACCTCCACGTCCCATCAGTAAAAGCCAAGGCGTCGTAGGCAGCCCTGGCCACCCGCAGCATCAGGGGAGATTCGAGGTGGAGCCAGAGGGATCCCTCAGTGCCCCCCAATGCGGGCCTTTCCATCTCCCTCCCAAATCTTTCTCGAGAGCATACCACCCGCTTTCCTGTCCCCATCGAGACCGGCGGTGTCCAGGGTCACCAGTGACCTCCGGGAAGGCCCCTGGCTGGTGAATGGAGACCCCTTTCTTCAGCTCGTGTCCTGATGGAAACCAGTGGAAACCAGTCGTTGTTCCAATGGACCTTTAACAAGCTCGTGTCAGGAGCAAGAGACTCGGACTCGAGGATGGACGGGGCGCTCCTTCCGCTTGCTCTCGGGGAGCTGAGCGCCAAGGCCGCCCCCGCGGTGGGAAAGCTCTCCCGAATAACGCTCATTCCACTCAACGCTCTGAGAAGGAAGGCCACTATTACTCAGCACGGCCGTGGACTTGGTCACCTTGGTGACTCTTTGTCTATATTACCTTAAAAAGGTAACCCCCTCTCTTCCTACCTGGCCCCGGCTTCGAACCCTGGAGCGTTCGAAGCGGAGAAAACCTCAGACGTTCAGCGCAATCCCCATGGAAGGCATCGGTTAAGGTCTCCCATGGCTCGTCGATAGGTTTTGAAGTTACGTTTATCACTGGGACACGTGACCATATCGCCCTCGTCCTCTTTGTCCCAGCCCGTGGAGGCTGTTTGGAGTCCACTCACTCATTTATTTGTTCCCTGAGCGCTTGCGACGTGCCACGCGGTTCCAGGACTAGGGCAGTGACAAAGCGGACGGCCACCGCTCTTACTAAGTGTATCTGCTGAGGAAAAAACAGACAAAGAAGTATATGGCGGGAATATCTAGAAAAATAAAGCAGGGTGCTGGGACAGGGGGAACACTCTTCTCTAACAAGGGGACACGCGAACAGGGGACAAGAGGCCCGCAGGGAGCCAGACGGACACCTGGAGAAAGGAGGTTCCGGGAAGAATCTGGAACATGCTGGAATAATCTTGATGTCCTTATTTCTCCCTGCCCTACCCATGTCTCCCCCTGAAAAAGTCAGGTGGAAAACGAGGGGCTGTATCTAGACGAATTGGCTTCAGTTAATTCGAGAGCGGGTGGACATAAGCCCAAACCCAGTTATGTCCGTCAGGGGCCCAACGCGTGGGACGGGGGGAGACGGCCCGTTCTCTTCAGTTACCTGTTCATTCAACAAACATCGATTAATACCTGCTGTGTGTGTGTCGTGCTGGGGATCCAGAAATGAACAAAACAGACATTCTAGTGAAGACAGAATGTGTGTGCGCGCGCGTGTGCGTGTGTGTGTGCGCGCGTGTGTGCGTATATCCTGTGCCTGTGTGTGGGGGGGAGGGAGACGCATGGTTCCAGCAGGCGAGGAAGTCTGGCTCTCGGGGGGCGGAAGGGGTCGCACGTGTAGTTTTGATTTACTTACTTACTTTTTAGGTGGCACGTTTAAATAGGGAGGTCGGGGAGGTCTCGCTGACAAGGTGACATCCGAGCAAAGGTCTGACGTCTTCCACGCCCTCTTCTTTTCCATTGAAAATCCTTCCCTTTTAAATACGTGGGAGCTGCCATTCGGAACATACTTTAAAAGTACTGGGCCCAGAGTTCTTTCTACCGCCCCCCGCCTCCAACACCCTTGGGCCCCCTGCTAAAACCGCCCAGAGTCACCGCCGCGTCCTTCCGCCCCGCCTGCCGGCCGGTCGGCACAGCCACGCTGCCTGCAGACCCCGGCTGGACGCCGGGGAAGAGCCTGCCCAGACGGGACACGGCTCGTGCCCCTGTCCAGCGGCTGAGGTGAAGGGCTCCCGTGTCAGGAGGTGACGTGGTAGCACTCGCAGGGTGGACCGAGTCCTCCGTGCCGAGGGCCGGCCCAGAAAAGGCAGGGAGTCAGGTGGGGTGCGTCGGGCCGGCTTCTGGAGAGGGCAGGCGTCGCGCCCAGGTCCGGTGGAGCCACAGACGCCCCCGAGAGTGTGGGCGAGGGGTCCCAGAGAGAGGGCAGGAGTCTGCAGCCCGGATGAGCGGGCTCTGCCGTGGGGGCCGGGCTGCGGGAGTGGGGGCGCGCTCCGCAGGGGTGCTCGGGGCGGGCGGAGGCCCACCCACCCCGACCCCGACGCACCTCTGGTCTCCCCCTTCAGACGTGTCGCCGGTGGTGGCCGGCCTGGTCGGGGCCTCCGTGCTGGTGGTGTGTGTCTCGGTGACCGTCTTCGTCTGGACGTGCTGCCACCAGCAGGCCGAGAAGAAGCACAAGACCCCGCCCTACAAGTTCATTCACATGCTCAAAGGCGTCAGCATATACCCAGAGGCCCTCAGCAGCGGCAAGAAAATCATCAAGGTGCAGAGAGACAAAGATGGCCCCGGGAGGGGAGGCGGACGCGGGAACCCGCAGGCGGGCGCCGCCGAGGCTGGCCTGCTGGGCCGAGACGGGGGCCCTGCGGCCCCGGGCTCCGGGCCCTGCATGGACCAGCTGCCCATCAGAGTGGACGACGGGGACGAGGCCCGGAGCCCCGTCCCCAGCCTGACCCCCGGGGAGAGCAAAACCACCTCCCCGTCGTCCCCGGAGGAGGACGTCACGCTGGGGACCCTCACCTTCTCCGTGGACTACATCTTCCCCAAGAAGGCCCTGGTGGTGACCATCCAGGAGGCCCACGGGCTGCCGGTGATGGACGACCAGACCCAGGGCTCCGACCCCTACATCAAGATGACCATCCTGCCCGACAAGCGGCACCGGGTGAAGACCAGGGTGCTGCGGAAGACGCTGGACCCCGTGTTCGACGAGACCTTCACCTTCTACGGCGTCCCGTACAGCCAGCTGCAGGACCTGGTGCTGCACTTCCTGGTCCTCAGCTTCGACCGCTTCTCGCGGGACGACGTCATCGGGGAGGTCATGGTGCCCTTGGCCGGCGTGGACCCCAGCACGGGCAAGGTGCAGCTGACCAGGGACATCGTCAAAAGGAACATCCAGGTGAGGGGGAGAGCGTGCCGGGGGCGGGGGGTGATGGGGGCTGGGGGAGACGGGATCTCAGGGTGCGGGGACACAGGGGATGGAGTGGGGGGCCTAGTGGGAAGGGAGTTCGCAGTTTTCGAGAATAAGCCATGGTCGCAGGAAGATGGAGGAGGGGCTGGCGGGGACAGCTTCTGGAGGAAGTGACGGGAAGCCGGGGCCGGTGGCCTCTGCCACGTCTGTCGCTGGGTGGTCGGCGTCCCGATGCTGCGTGTGCCATGCGCTCCGGGACAAGGCTGGTCCGGGGCGGCAGGGCGCCTCGCCCGGCGGGGGCAGGGGCAGGGGCGGGGGCAGTTCCCCGGGGAGGGTGTCTTGACTTTGCTGTGTACCCGGGCCTGTCTCTCTGCGGCCACCCCGTCAAGCCATGGCCCAAAGCACTGGAATATTAGAGGCGCAAACACCAGTCCAGGGCCAGGGCCTAATGAGACAGCAGGGAGCCTAACAGGGCCGGTTCTCCGAGCGCCAGAAACCGCAGCCCCCGCCCTGTTCGAGCCCTCCATCCCCTCGGCTCCTCCTCCGCAGGCCGCCGCCAGCCCTCCCCGCGTCCCGCTCCCCGTCACGGCGGTCCCCACGCCTCCATCCAGCTCCTCTTGCAGGCGACCCTCCCGCGGGGCAGAGCCACCAGCTAGCCCGCTCCCCCGACAGCCTGAGGCTGGGACGCGGGAGGCTCTGTGCGGGGCAGACTGTCGAGGGGCCGATCAGGGCTGGCACAAAACAGCCTCGAATGCGGGACCCTGGGCCCGGAGCACAGACATGGTGTCTGTCCACCTGCCAGGGGCAGGTTTCTTTCCCCCATGGACCCCGTGCAGGAGGGACGAGCCAGGGCTGGGACCCTGAGGGACGCATCCCCACCCCACCCCCCAGGAGGGCCCCTGGACAGGACGCGGGAGCCTGCGCAGCCCCACCCCAGGGCCTTCCCGCCTCCAAGAGCCTGTGTCCCCCAACCAGCAGTGCCGGGTCCCACGGGCGGTGGCTGTCACCTCCCGAGCCACTGTCCCCGCGAACCCCGAGCACGGCAGCCTCCGCGTAGCTTCCCTGGATCCTCCCCCGCAGCCGGGAGTCTGCCCTCCCTGGTCCTGCCTGAGCTCATCCGTTGGAGCCCCACGGTCCGCCTGAGGCGCCCTCTTACGGCACGGGGCCACGCGTCCCCCAAAGGTTCCACGACACTGCCAGGCCAGTTGAAGAAGCCCAGGACTGGCCGCGTCACTTCTGCTTCCATGCTTCCCACCGCCCCCCTCCGGGCGAGCACGTGTCCCCCCTGGGCCTCAGGCTCCCCGCTGGCTGGATCACGAGGGCTGGTGGGGCGCTCCCAGCGCTCGTGAATCCACAGAAAGATACGAGCAGCGTGAAAAAGTAACCCCAGGTTACTCGTGGAGGAAGGTCACAGTACGAACCCTACAGCGCCCCAGATCTGAGTTGGACTTGGGGGCGAGATTTGTTTGTTTTTAATGGAAGCTCTTTGCCTAATATCGGATTCCGACAGAAACTAGAGGGAATCTACACCCCGCTAAGAGCCCGTCACCGGGAGCAGGGAGGCGGGACGGGGAGGAGGCCGCGGGAAAGGGGGTGAGTTACGGTAGTGCGGGAGGCCAGACCACCCCAGTTCCCCCGGGCACTGCCTTCCAGGCCGAATCCACGGCCACCTCTGGCCCTGATGACCGGGGACAGTGGTCATGGGAACGAAAGGGGTCTTAAAATCGCAGAGTCACAGGGGACCTTCGAGGTCATCGTTCCAGCCAAAGGGCCTGAAAGGAGAGAAAAAAATAGGGGCGTCGGTGCCCGGGGGCCCTAAGGAAGGTGGCCGTCCGTGGATTCCACTCGGGGAGGAGACGGAGGGGACGGGGTCGGGCGAAGCTTTTGTTTTCCCGTGGATGGAGGGGTCCCCCCCAGGACCTCTGACCCCAGTCAGGGTTCACTGGGGCTGGTGGGTCCCCCTCGTGAGAAGCCTCTGTGGCGAGTGAAACGGCTCTGGAAGGGCGTCATCGCTAAGGAGAGGAAACCGACTCTCGTTGCCTGGATGTCCCCTTCCCCCGAAGGCCTCCCTGGGGACCCCGCTGTCTGGGAGCAAAGCCTCCCAACTCCGTCAGGCGAGGATAAAGCCCCTTTTCCCCTTGTCCTCCTGCTTGCCGCCCCCCCCAC